>JAVTVY010039813.1:0-181390 GCA_036873755.1 Hanleya hanleyi | reverse complement strand
GGACCAAGATCCTGGTGGATTATAGATTCACTTGGCCTTTTCTGGTGGAGCAATACCCTGGTGGATTGGAGATTCACTTGACCTCTTCCGGGGGAGAAATACCCTGGTGGATTATAGACTCACTTGGCCTCTTCTGGTGAAGCAATACCCTGATGGATTATAGATTAATTTTTGGCCTCTTCTGATGGAGCAATACCCTGGTGGATTATAGACTCACTTGGCCTCTTCTGGTGGAGCAATAACCTGATGAAATACAGATTCACTTAGCCTCTTCTGGTGGAGCAATACCATGATGGATTATAGATTAATTTTTGGCCTCTTCTGATGGAGCAATACCCTGGTGGATTATAGACTCACTTGGCCTCTTCTGGTGGAGCAATACCCTGATGGATTATAGATTAATTTTTGGCCTCTTCTGTTGGAGCAATGACCTGATGAATTACAGATTTACTTACTCTCTTCTGGTGGAGCAATACCATGATGGATTATAGATTAATTTTGAGCCTCTTCTGGCAGAGCAATACTCTGATGGATTAGGAATTCACTTGGCCTTTTCTGGTGGAGCAATACCTTGATGGATTATAGACTCACCTGCCCTCCTGTGGTGGAGCAATACCCTGATGGAATATAGATTCACTTGGCCTCTTCTGGTGAAGCAATACCCTGATGGATTATCTGATTAATTTTGGGCCTCTTCTGGTGGAGCAATAACCTGATGAATTAGCGATTCACTTGGCCTCTTCTGGTGGAGCAATACCCTGATGGATTATAGATTAATTTTGGGCCTTTTCTGGTAGAATAGCCTGATGGATTAGAGATTCACTTGGCCTCTTCTGGTGGAGCAATACCTTGATGGATTATAGATTCACTTAGCCTCTTGTAGTGGAGCAATACCTGGATGGATTATGAATCCACTCGTCCACTTCTGGTGGAGCAATATTCTTACCACCATTGAATCTGGCCAAAGTTTAGATATATGTGCAGCAGGTGTCTCATCATGCAATAAGGGCAGGGTAATGAAAAGGTGTTGACAGTGATGATAGGCGCAGTGAGTTATCCTTGAAAATGTGTTAAGTACACACCTGGAAGTGGCTTGACATGTTTAAACTCCTCTGGTCCTGATCTACTACCCTGAGATAGGTCTTATCTCTGTCTATAACAGTCTCCCAGCCTCTCCACTATGGTTTATAGCCTCTGGAGATTCTACTGGTGAAGATTAGACTTCCAGATACAAACTCTTGCATTTGTATTGATCAGTTCAGCCTACTGAGAGGCTAGGCCATTAACCTTTATAGTAAAGGCTTGGGGGCTGATCAATTCAAGATTTGGATACAATGTACATGGTATACATCCTCATGTAATATTAATTACATGCACTTTGTACAATGACTATTGAACAGGAAGCAATTATTAATTAATCCATTACCTCAGTCCTGGTGTTGGCAGGGCCTGATCCGGGCTGTTTTTGAGCCGTTGTAATGGGTTTGGGTGCCATAAGTTTGGGTGCCCAAATAATTTTTTTCTCAAGCAAATTCACGATCTGAACACTCTGAAACCAGTATTTATTAGTGTAAGTAATGTTACTACATGTAATTGTCAGGCTGTATATATACCATTTAATACTCCCAGAGCTTCTATAGACTTCAGCAGTCCCGCATCGTAGCCCATTTCAATATAGCCCCAAACACATGCACAAAATTTACTCATGTGTGTTTATTTGCACGTGTGCTTATTTAGTAAGTGTAAATGTATAATTTACTAAGCGTTCACATCGCTGATCGGTGTTGCTTCAATGCATTTTGCTGAGAAGCAACAGGAACTTGATAATGTGATGTCTAGCACTGTAATATCACTTGTCTTTATCGCACCATGTAAGCATCCTGTCTGTGTCTTGTGCGCTGTCCTCAGTATTTTATAGAGTGTCTTCTTTGAAGTACATGTAGCAGGAACACAACTGGGCTGGGGGGTGCTTAGTTGGTTTGTCGTGATATAGTTGAAATATTGTTGAAAGTGATTCTATTCACTCACGCACTCGCGTTCACATCGGTATAAAAAGATATGTAAAACAAGATGCAAACCATAAGGGAACGTACATGTATCAGTTCAAAGGTCAAAAGTCCCGGTCACCTTGGATTAAACGGAATTAACTCTTTCCCTCTTAGACTTGTGGGGAATTTTCTCTATCTGACCCATAATAGATTTGTAATGGCGTAGGTCTTCAACTCATGGACACTTTTCAATTTTCATACTTCTCCAGCGATGTAAAATATCCCGTTTTATGTCCCATGTCATGTGGAGAAATATTTACCGATGGTCTCCCATAGACCCATTCTCCGTAATTTGTTCACGTTTTGTATCAACATCAGCAACATTTATTCTAAAAATAAGTAATCTTGCGAGAAAATGTGTTGTATTTGCTTCCCGTCTGTTGGAAATCACGAAAAAAAGCGAAGAAATTGTCGCATTTTAGCTGCGTTTTGCAGCATTCTGTTGTTGTTGTTCCGCTGCCATTCCTAGGGTGTCGTATACCATTCTATAATTCTTCGTAGATTCTGGATTTGACAGAGATATAACGAGATGGCAGGTTTTGAACGAGCTAAAACTGGAAAATCCCATATACTTCCTTTAAGGAGAATGAAGACGGTAACCTATATTTAGAAGGCGAAAATAAAACATCACTGATTGGCCAAGGCTGACCAACTTTTCATCACGCCCGGCGTGATTGGATCACACTGTTTGTTCGCGCGTGGTCGCCATGGCCACTGCAGCGTCAGCAAAAGCCAAAAAAGAATGGCGCATTAACATTTTATAACGGAGATGAACAGGTCCCGGTAAATTATGTAAAATAAACTCAGATGGGCAGATTTGACGAGTTGGTCATCAAGGTTAGATACTTCGGTAGTTTGTGCCCGCGTTACGTAAAATATTCAGGAATTTGGAAGTAGATTTTACTATTTTTCACACGTTTGTCTTGGAGCACACAAAATAAATTTGTTGTCAAAACACGCATTTTCCATCGATTATTTCTGTTTCCCTCCCGATTTCATTTTACCCTTACCATAAAACATACCAAAAGTCCATATAGTCAGATTTATTGAAATTTTGGCTTTCTGAAAACGTATAGTTTTAATTAGGTTTTACTCAAAGTAAACGCCAAAAATTGCAAGAATAATCGACCACATGGGAACTCAAGTGACTCGTCAAAATCCGTCTTCATGAGTTAGGCGAACACTCGTCAAAACACGCTACATGAGGATCTACACAAGTCGTCAAAACCCGCTTACATGAGGGAAAGAGTTAAGCATTTTAGCCCCAATAATTCAAGTTACATTCATCAAATTTTACAGGTGTCTTACTCTTGTAAGTCTAATGAAGCCTATTGAGATTTCAGTCACAATACTAAAATCAAGGTCAAATCAAGGAGTACGATGAAAAATTCCATCTCACGAACAAAAATAATTGTTTGGCGGTAATAATTTATGGGGATATGGGGCATAAATGTTCCACTGAGCAATTTTTTCTAACAATTCAAATTGAACAGTATTATCTCTGTTTTATTCCAAATACATGTTATTCATACATGTATTTGCTATGACCAGATTTGCATACAGTGCAAATTTATACAAATATACTTTCGCGCAACCTCCGGACCAGATGCAAATTTACTCTCCAAGTAAATGGAACTAGGTGTGAATCATTTTAACATATTTTCTGTTGATAAATTTTCCAGTACAGACACAATCATGATATGTGAAAACTGAAATTGTTATGTGTACATGTACCACTTGCTGATACATGTAATAATGCCAGAAAATGCACTTATTAGGACCCATTAATGAGCCATAGGTTTACATGGTTTATATGTTGAGAATATCAGAGAGTGAATGTCTGCCAGATGTGGCATGTTTGGACTGTTGAGTGGAGTGATAGTACAGTGATGACCAGTAGATGAACCTGGTAGTCAGGGACCAGATAAAACTGATAGACCATGTACACTGTCACTGACCATGTAAACTCCATCCCACCATGGAGTTAAAATGAGATTGTTACCTCCATGATTCCAGTTCTTTCTGACACAAGAATGTTCTTGTCCACAGCAGCATACTTGCCCCTTTCAGCAGCACATGAACCTCTTGGAGTACAGTCATTTGCCCTTCCGACATTTGCCCTTCGGATATTTGCCCTTCTGACCATTTGCCCTTCCAGGTCATTTGCCCTTCCATCCATTTCCCCTTCGCACTCTACATGGTATATGGAAAACTGATTTAGTACACTTCTGGCGAATATATTCAAGTTCTTAATGTTTATTTCACAAAGAAAAGGTATCAAACTTCAAAAAGAAAAGATATTTTCATCTGGTAGCTGTTAAAATAAAGCACCAAAAACTTGAATATTATATTCGTCAGAAGGTTACTAAATCAGTTTTCCATGTACCATGTATAGTATGAAGGGCAAATGGATGGAAGGGCAAATTGACCGGAAGGGCAAATGGTCAGAAGGGCAAATATCCGAAGGGCAAAAGTCCGAAGGGCAAATGACCTGAAGGGCAAATGACCTAGATCCGAACCTCTTCCCTATTTTTATTCTACATGTATGGTTCCATTACTCAGCAATGGATACACATGCTCACCTTTTTATTTATCTAAAACATGATATGCCTAAATAAGCTTACATTGTAGATCCACGTTTGATATCATTGTTCAGAATACTATCAACTGAAAAGCAAAGTTTATATTGTGTTGTACATACATGTCTGATGGATCAGTGTCAGCCTGTTTATTATAACACAAATGTCGGATCATTATCCCAATTCCCTCCTTAGAGAAACAAACAGTTGGATAATCTGAGGACTGGTCTGTGATGACCAGTGGATGAACTTAGTCATTGTCCAGATGAAACATGTTTATACACATGTACAATGTACATGTAGCACCATGCAGTGTACATACAGCATCACTTCATTCCACATCTGACGCCAAAAACTTCCTTTCTGTTTTTTTTTTTATCTCCGTCAGGCTTTATCAATATATCCCACTTCTGACACCAAAGTAGCCTGGATCATTATCCCAATTTCCTCCTTTGAAACAGAAACAGTTGTATGGCCTGTGGAGTGGCTATCTGGTTTATTCTACTGGTACGATAAGGTCAGTTTATGGTGATGACAAGCAGGCCTGAAAACTGACCATGAAAAATAGGTGTATAGCTATCCCAGTATGTTTGTAAACTCAACATACCTGTCATGCCCGAAGAAACTTTTAGGTTTTCTCTCTGAATCTACTTAACCCAGAGAACAGATCTACCTCAGTGCTAAACAAATGTTCCTTACAGACATATACATGTGTCATGTGCTTCATTCGAGCTGGATATCTGGAATGTTTGACATTTGTTTATGCATTCTTTCTTTGTGCAAAAAAATGTGGATAAATGTATAAACCCCCCTTCATGTTAAAAAAGGGAATTTATTTATAAGATTCTTCAGAGAGATATCTGTGTTAAGTTGTGCCTGTAATTGTGACAGTGTGCCTGTAATTAATTTTCTTCCTCATTTGTATTTTTCAGGTAACCTGATGGCCTGAGTTGTCTCCCTTCTCAGGATAACTCTCCTGTGTTATATTTTGTGACAAGAGAGCCGGCCTCCAAGATGATGGAGCTGGCTCACAGCCTGCTTCTCAACGAGGAGGCGCTGCGAAGAATCCAGGAATCGAAGCGGCCGGTCTTTGTCTTTGAGTGGCTGCGATTCTTGGATAAGGTCCTTGTGGCAGCTCAAAAGGTATGGTGTAATCATATCAGCGTAAAAGGTGAGTGGAAATATTGGAAAGTCAAGACAGAGTGAGAGAGAAAATCAATAGATTTGATGGCTGTTGTACATGTATATCATTATGTGCACTGCTGATCCCATATATCATCACACTCTTAGTGTCTGACATGTTTGGCTGCTTGCATATTAAATATGTTAACTGATTCAGTCTAGACTCGTTGACCCGTTCATATTTGTTCATGAATGTGTGTCGATTTTTATGTATCACAGTTCGACCGTTACCATGCAGACAGTCAGATTTGTTTGGCGTCTTAAAGAAATCTGGAGACAAAACACTAAAACTACCTTTATACAATACAGATGTACATGTTTAGCTTGAAATATTTGAAATCTGTCTGTGTGACACCCTAAAGTATATTAATTCCAACAGATGCATTTTATTTTCACTTCTGATATTTGAACTGGCGGATTCACACCTCCACACTCTGATTCTGTTCACTTTCTTTGGCTGCTTCCGGAAGTCTTACTGGTTGCTGGAGCTCCAAATTTGCTATCAAAGATTGTGACACCGATACATGTAGAAAAATATCATAGCCTAAAACGAGGTCCCAAGTTGAAGTACATGTATGTACCATGTACATATTTGTCAAAATCATGTAGAGATTAAGAAAACTGCATGTACACAACATGATTCTTGCATTGTTCTGTTTCGAAAGAAAATGGACCGCCTCAAATTTGCTCACATGTACGTCATATTAATACATTAAGGACTAGACCCACATAAAATTTAATTGATTCAGTCCAGTAATCATGAAAAAGTAGATGTTATGGACTGACAAAAATGGTATGATATTTTAAATGTGAGAATCTCTTTAAAATTTCCAAAATGAATGACACAGTTTTCATTGCCCCAGACATAATTTTTGTCAGTTGTGACAAAAATACCAGATACTTATCCAAACTCAGGGGTTTTTCTTGACAGTTTTTCATCGGGGTAACCCCGATGAAAAACAAATAAGAATTGAGTTTTGACGTTTTTTTGGAAATTGAGTTTTCCATGAAAAAATTGAGTATTTTATTTTTCGGACATTCGCGCGCCGTAGGCGCGCGAAAAAATTGAGTTTCCTTCAATAAAATTGAGTTTCTGTAACGAAATGCAAAGGTAATACAGCTCGCGAGAAGAAAGAAAAGACTGCACTCACGTGGTGGAAGAGCGATGTGTGCGTTGTTGTTGTTATACGCACAGCCTACGTTTTGTTCCACTTTGCATGCGAGCGTATGACGTTTCATTGGAAAGGGAATTCCTTGTAGTTTCTGATTGAATGCGTGATTTCGACCGATGGCCAATCAAACAGATGATAACATCGAAAAACTGCAAGGGGTGTTTTCCCGTTTCTCTAGTAACGGTAACAGCCGATCCTGTATCGGTTACCTTGATTGGACAAGCGGGGTAACGTGACCTACATCGAAGCGCTCATTGGCCATAGCCCTTCAACTGGGTCAAGCTGATCTGAGGGAAACGCCATTTTTATCTCATCGCAACGAAATTACGTGGCGCAGAAGCTCGAAAGAAATTTGAAAATAAAGTTTGTTTAGCGGATTTAATCGAAACCCGCACTTTGGAAATATAAACTGAGCTTCTGTACTTCAACTATACCAAAGAATCATATATTTTGAAGGGGTTTTCTGTGAGTATTTTATATTTTCTGGGCGGCTTCTCGACAACGTTTTATGGAAATCTCCGTTGGTGTTTTTTTTATTTTTCATTTTTATTTCTTCCTCCCGACTTCGTTATTCTGAGACAGAATATCAAGTTTACATTCAAGAAATCAAATCAGGCTTAGCTAACAATATATGTATGGTTTTTATCGAGTTTCATGCTTGGTAAATTTGAAAAAAGCGATTTCAGAATGGTACATCGCTGTACTCGCATTGGCAGAAGCAAAGGCTCGTCGCATTTTTCGTATAGAAAGACGAGAGCCGTTTGAACGACTCGCCGCAGCGTAACAGTTAAAATGCTGAAAAACTGAACTTAGAAAAATAAAGAACTGAATAAAGATCTATGCATGGAGACATTCATACAGTTGACTCCTCGTCGATGATCAATAATAAACTCCAGTAAATGGGGAGAGTCAGACGCAGGCATTTGCACGTCGCTGAAAGTGAAAGTAGGCGGGATGATATATGTAGAGCTGCCAGATGTCAAGAAATGTAAAGTGTCTCCATGAATAGATTTTGTAACAGATTATGTAATCGAAAATGCGAGACAAGAACTTTGATTTTCACAACACGTCGGTTCGGTATTGCTGCGCAACAACAACAACACAATGTTGTAGAGGGGGTGAAAAAACGTGATGGAGGGCGCATTTTATTTTCATTTTTCTGAAAGCCAACCAAAATGTTGGCCATACAACTGACATTTGAGATG
Organism: Hanleya hanleyi; assembly: GCA_036873755.1. Taxonomy (NCBI): domain Eukaryota; kingdom Metazoa; phylum Mollusca; class Polyplacophora; order Lepidopleurida; family Hanleyidae; genus Hanleya; species Hanleya hanleyi. The sequence continues at coordinate 173,204 of JAVTVY010039813.1, read as the reverse complement.
CATACTGCAAACCTGTGTATGCATCAGCTGTTTTCAAGCACAGAAGAATTTTTCATCATTTAGATTTACACTGGAAGAAATATACCTCTGAAACGCCCGTACACAATCTCTTTTTTTTTTGGGTATTGCATGTATTTTTTTTGCATGCTATTCCTATTTCTAAGATGAAAAGGCACTAAAAATTGAGTTTTCGCACTTCATTCGATGAAAATTGGGAAAAATTGAGTTTTCATACTTCATTCGATGAAAATTGGGAAAAATTGAGTTTTAGGCATTATTTAGCGCGCCAAAGGCGTGCGAAAAAAAATGAGTTTTATTGAATTCAGAAATTGAGTAGATGAAAAACTTTTGTCAAGAATAACCCCTGAAACTATCAATGAGCCAGGGTTTTAGATTGTGTAAACACCCTGGATACAATGTTAAACATTGTACCCAAATTAGGATACGCCCGAATTAGAGAGCAAAAAAAAAAAAATTCTAAATTTTTTTTTAAAAGTATTTTTCTTGCATTGAGAATCAATGCTCATGAAGATTCCACATCAATTAAGTGTTCTATTTGAGTCCAAGCTTTTCTATTTTGCCAGAATTCAGGGACTTCGAATATTTTCACTAATTTGGGTGTGTTTCCCTGCATAAAAGAAATTTGCTACATCGAATAGAGGGTGTGCCCAAATTAGAGTAATCTATGGGCCTCTGAGCAATATATCTTGCTACATTTTCTGACTTTTACAGAAATATTTCCGCCAAATTGTTTGATGATTCCCCACTGTGTTGTACAATACCATATACATGTATTCAATTCCTATTTAAAGATTTATTCTGTTGCCTTGTTCAATGGCCATAATCATGAAGATAATACTACTTGATTACATGAATACATAGTTATGTTAGAATGAACATGAACCTGAATCATCTGCCGTGCATATTATAGATTATAACGTTATTGATTCCTAAAGGTCGTGCCGTCTCCTCATGTCTTATGATGTGTCGAGTTCCAACCATTACATCTGCATTTACAGTACTATATATACATAAAGTTACAGTTTGATTGATTTTGATCTGTTCACATCCATGCAGTGTAAACAGTTACATGTACACTGTATCTATGTACAAGGTATGTATATCTAGGTACTGGTATAGGTCGGACGATGATGTTGTAGATGTACATGAACCCGTCATTCTATATTTCTACGAAGTAGGCTCTCATTTGCAAATTGTCCGGTAATGAGTGAGTCCATCCGAATCCTTTCGTCGGCAAAATAAGGAGAGCCATTGACATTAGAACCTTGATTTTTGGCATAAACGGGCATTAGGGGACTGTTACTAGCAAGTTTTGAGCTGACCTGCTTTGATGAAAATTTGACCTAGTTAGGTAACCTCTAACATTACGCTTGGACTCCCAAGTCATCTTCCTCATCCTACTTTGTAGGTCCTGTGACGTTTATCACACTACTCGTGTGTACATTTACCACTACCGGCAAACAAACATTTAGGTTAATATACATAATGTGTTCATATGTGCATACAGACCAGCATAAATTTTAGTTATCCTCCATATTGTGTGGTAAATTATTTTTTTCATGTCATAACCGTAATAGCTAGACAAAAAGGAAACCATTCAGAACAGAACTTTTCTGACAAAATATCTGACTTTGGCGATCTACCAACTTTCCTTTCTTGTCTGGTAGAATTACACACTCTGGGATTATACCAGAGCAATGTTACGCAAGTCAGATAAATCAACTACCCCAAAACCTGGCAAGCCATTTATTTTTCCAAGCAGACTAAATATTTCGGATGCCCGGTTTCGCATTTCTGCAACAATGAAGGGTTAGAAATAAAGTTATATTCCAGCAAGAAGAATGACTCTATGGGATACGTCATTTAGAAAGTAATCATGTCTTTATATGTTCCAGGGACTAACTTATGCCCCTAGTTATTGTCAATTGACCTTTTGACCACAATCTTTGTACCCAACACATCCTATATATATTCATCCACTCACAAAAATTCAATCTTCAACATGTTTAATGATTCCTGATTGTTGGTCTAGAGTTTTCCTAATTTTGAGGTGACAGTGACGTTGATTTTGACCGTAATTTTGGTTCCACATCATTTCCCAATAATCTACAATGTATGGTAGCCACTCACAGAAAAACATTGATTTCCAATGATGTCCTGATTTTTGTGTCTCGGTGACCTTCGACCTCAATTTTGCTGTGCAGCATTGTCTTTTCTTTATATCCACTCACAAGAATGTGATGTGACAAATATGGCCCTGGATGACCTCTGACCTATTGAGATCAATATTTGTGTGCAACTTCTGTGTGACCTCCTAGTAATTCTGGTGAAATGGTGAAAAGTAATAGAAACTAAGTAATGAAACTTAGGAGGAGGAGAACATGCAAGGCCTGATCCAGGCTGTTTTTTGAGCCCTTCAACAGATTTGGGCGCCATGAGTTTAGGCGACCAAACAAGAACTAATCAGCAAATTCCCTCTCTGAACATGCTGAAACCAATAGTAATGTAAGTAATGTTGCTAAATATCAAGATGTTCAGCTGTATTTGGACCATTTAATACTCCCACAGCTTCCATGGGCTTTGACAGTCCTGCATTGCAGCCTATTTCACTGTAACTTAAACCACATTCTGTACTGCATATGGGTGCCAAAACTAAAAGCCTAGATCAGGCCCTGACATGCATTCCATAGGGCTTCACCAGCTATAGCTGATGTACTCCAAAAAATAAATGCTATTCACTCAGTCAGTTACTTGTACATGTATACGGTACTATAAAGGTTGGATCCTAACACCAGAATCTATGCTCCAACATATTTCCATGGATGGAATTCAGATTACTTATGGACATGTAGATCTGTACAATCATAAATAAATAATCTCTCTCTTGCCATTTCAATTGATGGGTATTAGTGTAGACATAAATATATACATGGAAGGACTCAGTTTGCATTGCACCTTGTAAAACATGTAAAATGTTTATTTGAATTACCAGTAGCCTAAACACTTCGTAAACTAAATCAGAATGTACATCTGCCCCTTAACCCTTTCACCATCTATCCCTGGTTTTGGCTATATATAGGCGAGTTGTACATTTTTTTAAACAGGGGAAATGTTGGTGAAAGGGTATAAAATAGCCTTAAAATGACATTGAATCATCTGCCATGTATAATTTTCAACTCACTATTGTATGAGGCGAATGTCACAGTTTTATTTTTATTTTTTTTATTTTTTTTAGTTGTCTCCCTTGTCAAACGTTCACCTGTTGTTGTTTTTTTTAACTGTTGTACATGTTGATATACTTGTTTTGTGTCTTTATGAATATGTACATCAGAGATTGTTCAGCGAAGATGACAATCACTGAATACTGTAAATCGTGTAACATTTGCCTGCATTTAACTCGCATATTTTGTGTGAGTGAGTTAGGGTTTAATGTCGCGTTCAGCAATATTTAGGCCATATAGCGATGATTTAACTAACTACGATATTATTAGCTGGACATTTGTGCCTATCCATGTACAGTCATCATGTTGAGGAAACTAATCTTCACCTCGTGGCAACAGACAAAACTCCTGCTGCTCACCCACTTACATGTACAAAACTCCTGCTGCTCACCCACTTACATGTACAAAACTCCTGCTGCTCACCCACTTACATGTACAAAACTCCTGCTGCTCACCCACTTACATGTACAAAACTCCTGCTGCTCACCCACTTACATGTACAAAACTCCTGCTGCTCACCCACTCACATGTACAAAACTCCTGCTGCTCACCCACTTACATGTACAAAACTCCTGCTGCTCACCCACTTACATGTACAAAACTCCTGCTGCTCACCCACTTGGGAGTTACATGTACATTGTACCCTATTTCTTCTAATTATTCAGCCCGCAAAAGATAACTTCAGGTATCTGCAAAGAGAAAATCTGCTAACATTCTGCAAATTTCACTAGCTGTCTTTTCAGTTCTTGGGATAAATAACATATCCATGCCACAGTATTTAGCCTCAGTTGACAAAAAGATGGTATAAATATTCTGCTTCTTAGTCTAAAAAAGGCTGTTTGAAAAAGTAGAAAAAATATTTGCAAAAATCTATTGTACATGTTCAGGAAAGAGAAATTAGATACTGATACATATGATATACTATTAACCCTTGTCCTGTCGACTCTGGATATATCCGTTGGCAGACTGTCATGTTCCCAGTGTCGACTCCGGATATATACGTTCAGTGTGACCATTGCAAGTTGGTCCACTTTCAAAACAATTTGGAGCCACGTGTGGGAAAAATCGAACCAGACATGGCTCACTCCATTTAAAACATAATATTTCACGAAATATTTCACGCAAGTTTGATGTTTATTTACTAAAAAAGACATCTGATTGTGTGAAGATAGTCTACAAATGTGAAACAGAGTGCCGTTTCTTCCGAAATGTTCGTCAAAACGCGTGAAAATGCACCTTGTTGACAAGCTTTTACAACAAAAACCAGACATTAAATATCCATGTTCCGGGCATCAAATTGAAGGGCAATAACCCTGCTTTCATTTTCTCACAGGTTAGTCCTGGAACATAGTAGAAATACGTCGATTTTATTGGATAAAAATGCCATTCACTCCGAATCTGTAACGACCTCCCGCGAAAATACTAATCACCTGACGTAAACCCGACTTCCTGATTGGCCGAACTGTTTATATTGGTCAGTGCGCGTGCGCACTGGACGGAATCAAGCGGAGAAGGAAACGTTTTTGAACTCAATGGCGAAAATGAGCTCGCCAAACGTCATGTAAACAACGGGATATTGACCTGTTTACGTGGAAGATCCAATAAATTTTCGATATTCATTATGCGAAGAGTAACCAGGAATACGTATCATGACATCTAGAAGATTTTAGACGGTTTATTTATTCGAGATGAAACAGAAAAAGACCGTCTATCGGTAGCAATCAGGACGTGATAAAATTACACACGTGAGTTTTCAGAACATTATTTTTGCCAAATTATGAGTCCTAAATATTTCTGATGCTGTACAATGCCAAATATTTTCTGATTGTATGTTCAGTGGTTCAAAACGATGTATCATCCATCAAATACCATCCATTATTTCAATTTATTTATCGAATCCAACGACTTGACAGCCGCCGGTTTTTAGTCAATTCAGCTCTGCTTGACAGCATGGCACACAGAACTCGACCAGCTATAGGACTGGCTGACAGGACTAGGGTTAAGACTTATTACATGTATATAGTACTCAAATAACTAGAGACCTTGATGCCAATCATGACTGTTATTAATACACATGTAGCAGGTGTTTAGAAGGATTTTACATTTGATTTTATCTTGAGGCTGTTCAAACATCACCTACCTGGCTTTGGGGTTAGGTGTAAATGTCACATACAAAAGAACTGCGAAATATGAGTGTACATGTGATTTAATATTCATTATTATTTTATTTTTACAGTCTGATATTAAAGAAAGTCAGAAGAAACTAGTGGAACAGCTGACAAATCAGATCAGCGAGTCTCCAGGCCCTCCTACACGCAAACTCCTGGCACGCTGTCTGGCCACACTCTTCAGTGTTGGAGATACATTCGACCTGTTCCAGACCATCAACAAGTGTAATGACATAATCAAAAACAAAGATGACTCCCCCAGTTATCTCCCCACCAGGCTGTAAGTTATTGTTACTTAATTTGTACAGTGGAAGCCTCTGAATTTCATTCCCTAACTCCAGGAATATTTTAATCATTTATCCAGACTACCAGCTTAATCAGACCTAGGTATGGGGCAATTGATGGAATTGCCATTTCACAAAGCAAATCTTCAAATTAAGCAGTTTGGTATTCGATTAAGTGGGGTCTACTGAATACATATTAATATTAAGATTGTCTTTCATATTATTATTATTATTATATTTGAATGTTATCAAATATCACAGGTTTGTAAGCATTATAACTATAATACTCTTACAGTACGGTCATTTAGTCTTCTGGCATTCTGCAGATTCTCTGTGCAATTGTCCTTTCACTGTCAAGAACACACCTGCAGCATGGGAAAATGTTATTTAATACATGAGGGTGCTATTCCAGATTCTGATGACACAAATAATAATTTCTAGCAGAATTTGTATGAAGATTATTCCAGTTGCACAGGAGACAGTTTTTGCTATATAACATGCATGTTTTTAACAGCGAATGTATTTCGGCCTGGGTTCGAAGAAAAATGCCACTAGAAATGGTCCATCTTTCATGTAAGTGTTACGAGACGAAGGAGTACAATAGGCTGTCTGGGTATAACGATGAGTCTAGACAGATGGCTTTTTAGTACGGTAATTCCTCTAATAAATCGATCACCGGAAGTGATATTTTAGGGGTGATCGATTTATTGCAAATGCGTGAAAAGTGGCTATTCCCATAAGTCGAAGAAATCAGCGATGATCCCTTGCTAGCAGAGAATGGATCAGCAAGGGCGCACTTTCCAACACCAGCACTTATGAAAACTGCATCAGTGTACAATTGAGTTGTTTCAAATTCTGTTCAATCAGCCAGGTGTTGATTAAAATATAATCCAGCTAAATATCGTTTGTGACTACTCGAGCACAATGAGCTGAATTACACTATTATCAAACACAGTCTGCCCATTTGACAGTAAACAACACAACAGAGCAGTTTCCCTTTTCCAGAAAGTTTATGTTGTCAAGTATTTGATAATGGCGGCCATGTGTGACAAACCTGGCTCTGCAATTCCAAGATTGAAGTTTCAGACTTCAAGTAGACAGTTACAGGTCAATGTGAATAGTCCTTTACGGGTCCAAACATACAACATAGGGTCTTACTACGTTCATCAGTGTTTGCACTGCTACTGACACATGTCAGCAACAAAGGGCACATTTACCATGCGTGTCATCTTTTTTTTCTGAAATCGGGATCTACTGAAAATCGGGGGTGATTCATTGATTACAACTTCCAATCGTATTTTCTCCAAAAGTCATGGATAATCGATTTACGACAGGGTGACCGATTTATTTGGGGAATTACCCTAATATGCAAAGGCCTGGTCAGTAGTATCCTCCACGAGAGACCGACCTTAGAGACTGTCTCTCACGCTGTCCACATTGAGATTTGATGCTATAAAATCGAATGGTTTCTTCCTATTTTCACCATTGCTGGCTCTGACAGTACTTTACACAGCTCCTTTCACCATTGTTCTAATCTTGACTATATTTAATGATTACAGAGTTCTTGTTCTGCAATGATGATAACATAAAATATAATGATTGTATTGCTGAATTTATAACAGGTCTGCTGTGGCATGTCTGGGGGCAATGTATGAGAAGTTGGGGCGAATGGTTGGGCGGTCGTACGAGGACACGATTCAAATTCTCATCAAGTCCCTAAAAAATGCTGAGGTAATTTAATTGGCAATGTTGTCTGTGTCTATATTAGGCAAAGTATAGCTTACAACTTGCAATTCTTCTCATCAAGACATTTTCACCAATGTTTTTATCAGCGCCATTATCTTCAAAGCCAGGAAACTAAACACAGTGGCTCAACATTAATCATTTTTATTGCCGGATCTCAAGAAAACCGATCCAGAGTTATAGAAATTGGCAATAACTGCCATTTTCATTCTGCTCTTGACTCTAGTCTTGACTTTTTTTATGTACATGTAAGTGTTCTGTAACCATGGCAACTTCGACATGATGTGGGAGATAGATGCAGATGCCTTGAAAATTATAACCTATATTTACATGACATACATTGGCTACATACATGTAATTATGACCTACATACATGTATCTATCCTACATACATGTAATTATGACCTACATACATGTATCTATCCTACATACATGTAATTATGACCTACATACATGTATCTATCCTACATACATGTAATTATGACCTACAAACATGTATCTATGACTTTCACACATGTATCTATGACTTTCACACATGTATCTATGACATGCATACAGGGAGAGAGAGAGAATTCAGGTTTAACGTCGCGTTCAGCAATATTTCAGCTCTAAAGGACTGACTTGCATACATGTGTCTATGACCTACAAACATGTATCTATGACCTACACACATGTATCTATGACCAACAAACATGTATCTGTGACTTACATGCATGCATCTATCTATGACCTACATCCATGTATCTGTGAAATACAACATGTATCTATGACTTACATACGGGGTCCTGTTGCTTCATTGCATTTTGCTGAGAAGCAACAGGAGCTTGATAATGTGATGTCTAGCATTGTAATATCACTTGTCTTTATTGCACCATGTAAGCGTCCTGTCTGTGTCTTGTGTGCTGTCCTCAGTGTTTTATAGGGTGGATGGAGGGTATCTGGTTCCATGCTGCTTCAAAGATTTCTTCTTCGAAGTAGCAGGAACACAAATTGGCTGGGTGGTGCTTAGTTGGTTCATTGGGATACAGCTGATATATTGGGAAGATTCGTCATGTAAGACAACTTCAATCGGCAACACTTTGCGTGCAATATACTTGGCCCTTTTCACTCCTTGGTTGAATGGTTCCCCACATGTAGTCACCTATTGTATGTGTCTTACATTATGGATTTGCCATATATTGTTCAAATTGACATTAAATTCTATTCACTCACTCACTCATACATGTATCTATGACCTACATAAATGTATCTATGACCTACATCCATGTATCTATGACCTACATATATGTAATATGACCTACATACATGTCTGTATGACCTACATATGTGGTTCCCGGGTGTGAAAAGGAATAAGACCAAACGTCGTGATATGACTGAAATATAGTTGAAAACGACATCAAATCATATTCACTCACTCACTCATGTAGCTATGACCTACATTCATGTATCTATGACCTACATACATACATACACGTATCTATACATGTATCTGACTTACATGTATTTATGACCCACATACATGTATCTATGACCTACATCCATGTATCTATGACCTACATACATGTATCTATGACCTACATCCATGTATCTATGACCTACACCCATGTATCTATGACCTACATGTATCTATGACTTACATACATGTAATATGACCTACATACATGTAATATGACCTACATACATGTACCTATGACCTACATACATGTACCTATGACCTACATACATGTATCTATGACCTACAACCTACATAACATGTATCTATGACCTACATACATGTATCTATGATTTACATACATGTAATATGACCTACATACATGTATATGACTTACATACATGTAATATGACCTACATACATGTACCTATGACCTACATACATGTATCTATGACCTACAACCTATATAACATGTATCTATTACCTACATACATGCATATGACCTATATACATATATCTTTGATTTACATATATGTATATCTGACCTACATACATGTATTTATGCTTTACAAACATGTAGACGTTAAATTCTATTCACTGACTCGCTCACTCATACATGTATCTATGACCTACATACATGTACCTACATACATGTATCTATGACCTACATGCATGTATCTATGACCTACATACATGTAATATCATCTACATACATGTATCTATGACCTACATACATGTATCTTATTTACATACAAGTATTTATGACCTACATACAATGTACCTACATACATTTATCTATCTATGACCTACATACATGTAATATGATCTACATACATGTATCTATGACCTACATACCTGTATCTATGACCTACATCCATGTATCTATGACCTACATGTATCTATGACTTACATGTAGTATGACCTACATACATGTATCTATGACTTGCATACATGTATCTATGATTTACATACATGTATCTATGATTTACATACATGTATCTATGACCCACATGTACCTATGACCTACATCCATGTATCTATGACCTACATACATGTAATATGACCTACATACATGTATCTATGACTTACATACATGTAATATGATCTACATTCATGTATCTATGACCTACAACCTACATAACACGTATCTATTACCTACATGTATCTATTACCTACATACATGCATCTATGACCTATATATATATATATATCTTTGACTTACATGTATGTATATCTGACCTACATACATGTATTTATGCTCTACAAACATGTAACTATGACCTACAAAGATGGACTCTATGACCTACAGATTCACAACAATGTCACAGTTGATAATTATCTTACAGAAGATAGTTTGTTGAGTTTCACATTGACAGATATATGGGTACATTCAGACTTGCATCATCAGAACAGACTAAATATGATGAGGAAAAAAATAATGTCTGGAAACTGCTACTGAGTCCCGGAATTGGAACCTGTCCAAGGAATTTCCCTCTCAAGGCAGAGCGATTAACTTGGGTTGTCTTAGAGAAATAGCTGGTTTCTTTTGTTGAGCTAAGTGTTAATAAACACACAGTGAGATAGGGATATCCTGGATGTGGAGACATACATGTGCTGTTTCCAGAGAGTTACACAGACACATAGACTCACATCTGATACATATAGTACCGGTATTACATTCAAGGGAAATGTATTTTCTCACCGTAAATATAAAATAATTCAAAATTATTTGAACAGTGTATACTGCAAAATATTATGCTGTAAGAACTTTATCTACGAATATTACATGTAATCAATTTCTCCCAAATTTACTGGGGGCAAGGAGGGCAGATTATATGTATTTGCTTGGCTGATCAGCTGAGCAAATATTGATGGAAGATTCAGTTTGAATGATTTGATTAAATGGTGGATTAGACACAGATTTTCATTGTAGTTTCCTGCTACATAATTTAAGTGTTTAATATTCTATGTATTACTTAGAAAATTCCATGCCTGTACGCCCGCCATTAAGAAAACTCTTTTTAAAGCATACTGTTGCAACATCTATTGCTGTCAACTTTGGAATACGTATTCTAAGACTGTACTCAATGGTATCAGGGTTATGTATAACAATACCTTTAGATGGCTGTTGCATTACAGATATAGTTGTAGTGCCAGTGCAATGTTTGCTATCAACAGTATTACGTCGTTTGGTGAACTGATGAGGAAGGCAGTGTATTCATTTAAAACTAGAATTGACTCGAGTGACAACCTGTTATTATATACCATACGCAACTCTGATCTTCAGGTTAAATCTGTGTTGCTTGCTAAATGGCAAGAACTTTTGTACACCTTTAAGTAGTGCTTATTAGCACTACACACTTACTACAGTTATTTCTTTGTACATATGGACTTCTGTCTGAAATAAAAAGTTATTATTATTATTATGTACTTGTATGCATAATATACAATTTCTAATTACTCTTAATTGGTTTCTTCATTCAATACTTTGATAAGCTGATCACATCTTTCATGATAATTTCTTTACATGAAAAAGGGAGACGTTTTTTAACTAAAAATTGTGTCCCAAGTTTGCAATCGAATGATGTACCGATCAGAAAATACTGTTTGTACTGTTAGATAGTTCTGGTGCGAAATGACTAGCATGGTGTATACTATGAGTATATCGGTGTGGAACAACAGGAATTTCTAGGTATTCCGGTGTAATTGCTGGAGCAGGGATGTTTTGAGAACTGTCAACAAATTACTTTTCTTTCCACTTCATGTAGAACACATGTGGTCTCAATTAACTCCTTTTCTTTTTACTTTCAACCTCAGTCGCAGGGGCGCTGTGAGATAATGTTGACCTTGGATAAGGTGGTACTAGGACTGGGGTCGGCTGGGGCCAGTTGTTACAAGGACATCTACAAGGCAGCGAAGCAGGGCATGACTGACAGGTCCATGTCTGTGAGATTTGCTGCTGCAAAGGTAACTGAAGCTGTCAGCACTGCAGGGGTATAACTTGTATATCTGATACCCACTAACTAGTACATCAGCACATTTGGTAAAACAAGTAAAGGGTGACATGCAGTGAAGATAAGATTAGATAAAGTTGATAAATTTTATTTCAAGCTAATTTGCATTGGAACATAACCCTGAGGTTATCATTCACTGACTTTTGACCAGCTAGTTTATGACAATTGGTAAATTACAAGAAAAGCACTTGACTTGTACACCTGCATTCACTCAACTATACCATTTTAGAAATGCAATGACTGGATGAGAAATCCATTCAGTTCCAATCCAAACAATGAAATTCAATAAAATGCACAATACCTGTGTGCAGGGAATTATTCATTTAATCAATCGAATTGCTTCTTGTACGAGATATTAATTCATGCAGTAGCTTGGCGGAGATGTCCTGGTAAGATTGACAATCTTGCAGGCTTGACAGGGATATGTATTACATGTAAAGGAATTTCCATCATGAAAATGGAGTTTGAAACATGACTGGGTCTCTAGTTTTCGAGATTTGAATGTTTCTTTCAAATTTTTTAAATCTTTGCATAATGTCAAGTTCAGCTTATTTCCAGCGGATCATACATTGTAACTGATATCTATACACACACATTGTTGAACAGATGTGTTCTCTCTTGTTTATGCCAGGAATACATGCACTTCAGGTGTAGTCCCTGTTTAAGGCTGCTGGATCTCGATGTTGAAAGCATATTCTTGTCACCCTACAGGGGCTGTATAGACAACTTGAGCGAAATCACTTTTTGTTTAGTTCTAAGTTTACAATGTATATAGACCTCTCTGACACCTTGGTTGTGAAAACCATTGCTGGAAGCATTAACCGCCTTTCTGAAGACGAGTTAATGACCAAGATAAGAGACTTGTGCTGCTTGGTTTCTCAATTAAAGCCAAGCTAACAAAACACAGTGAACCTGATAAAGAATGTGTTTGTTCAGGATTGGTTTATACTCGGGAATCACTGACATCTGTTAGTGTTATATCCCCAGTCACTATCCACGCCTGGCCAAAGTACTAATTATTTAGGGTTGCTCTCTTGACTTTTGTGCCCTGTCATTGTGCCAAGGTGTTAGTCGAAAGTTATGTGACCTCACAACTTCGCTAAAACCAGGGGCAGCCCTCACAATTAGGAAAATTCTCCACGGCAAAAAAATTGCTGAGGAGAAATCAATTGGCCACGGCAAAAAAGGGCTTCACCACGGCATATTTTTTTTTGCCGTAGATCTAGTTTTGACTATGATAATTAAATGACTTGCCCAGGATGTTTACTGGAATTCACAGATTTTCCACTACAATTGGATGCATTCATTTTTGTCATATCAGAAGTTCATAAAATACAGATGAACTTCTGGTCATATGTACTGACCATTGAGCAAAAATTCAAGTTTTTTGTTTGGGGTAACATAACCTTGCTACAAACCATGCGTTGGTAGGTCAATTTTTATACGCCCGCCAAAAGGCGGACGTATTATGTGATGGCGGTTTCCGTCCGTCTGTCCGTCTGTCCGTCCCCCGTGTCCGGTCTATATCTGGGACAGTTTTCCATCTACAGTTCTAATTTTTGGTGAGTGGATACCCTACGGGGAGACGATGTGTCGCATACCAAAATGAAGGTCAAGGTCAGAGGTCAAAGGTCCTTGGCCTAAAAAACAGGAAATCACTGAAGTGTTCGTGTCCGGTCTATATCTGTGAAAGTTTTCTATCCACAGGTGCAATTTTTTGTGAGTGGACACACTAGGTAGAGACGATGTGTCGCGTAACAAACTTGAGGTCGAGGTCAGAGGTCAAAGGTCACTGTTGCCTAAAATCAGGAAATCATTTATCATTGACAGTTTTCTATCTACAGTTCTAATTTTTGGTGAGTGGATGCCCTAGGGGAGAACGATGTGTTGCATACGAAATGTAGGTCGAGGTCAGAGGTCAAAGGTCAGTGTGACGGAAAAATCAGGAAATCATTAAAAATTTCTAATTTTTTATGAGTGGATTCAAAAGGGGGAAATGAGGTGTCGCATACCAAAATATAGGTCAAGGTTGAAGGTCAAAGGTCACTGACCCAAAAATCGAGAAATTATTGAAAATAACTTTTCTTTGTGTGAGTAGATAGATTAGGGGGACATAATGTGTCACATATCAAATTGTAGGTCAAGGTCAAAGGTCAAGGTCAGTGTGACCTCAAAATCATGAAATTGTTAAAAATCATGATTTTTTTAGTACATTGAGAAATTACGGGTAGCCGTTTTGTCATGTACGAAAATTTAGATCCGGGTCAATAGTCAAGATGACTGTAACACCAGAATCAAGGTGAAAGGTCAAAGGTCACTGTGACCCCAAAATCAGGAAATTATTATAAATAACATTTTTTTGTGTCAGTAGATACATTATGGGGACGTGATGTGTCGCATACCAAAATGTAGGTCAAGGTCACTGTGACCCCAAAATTGTTAAAAAATCATGATTTTTTGTGTCCATTGAGAAATTACGGGGAGATGGTTTGTCACTGTCACTGTGTCCGTAGATTCATTAGGGGACATGATGTGTCACATTCCAAATTGTAGGTCCAGGCTGAACGTCAAGGTCACTGACCCCCAAAATCCTGAAATTCATACAAAATCATGATTTTTTTGTGTCCATTGATACACAGGGATTCATGCAAGTCGTTTTTTACCACCGGTATTCGGTGGTAAAAAAATTTTGAAAACTCAATTCGTATGGTGAGAAACTCAATTGCTTTCGTTTTACTGGACAAATACTCAATTTTTTTTGGAAAACTCAATTCGCCAGACATGGTCAAAGTTAATTTGACAGCCCCAAATTACGAAATAAACTCAATCGAATGACGATCTTACCGCGAAAATGACAATAAGTTTTACCTTTCACAGGCGCAGAAAGCGTGCGACCACGTGTGGTGTTGTTGTTGTTAATCTCCCGCAAGATTTGCACACGGTCCGCTTGAAAGGCAGAACTAATGGATAAATTGAATGAACTTCCCAAAATTGACTGGCTCAATGTGGCGCAGTCAGCCTATAGATATTTATATCGACTGTTCATGCCTGGCAACTTCAAGTGGAAAACGAAACCAGAACCAAAACAAGCCGAGTGATTCTGACGCTTTATTTCGGAGAATAAGAGCTCAATAAAACTTCGTCAGTGAGTATTTTAATCGGAAGAAAATCGTGCTTGCCAATACGGGCAGCTAACATGAACGTTGCATTGCCCGTGGCGATTTTTACTTGCTCCCGACAAGCGGACAAGCGCTAACGTCTAACAGTAACACTCGCGAGTTGAAAGAGTGAAGGCAACAACAACAACAACAACGATTTTGCTTGATAATTTGTCAGGACAACTCAACATTTTCAGTTGGGAACTCGATTTATCTCTTGAAGATCTCAATATTTATTCACTACAACTCAGTTTTTTTCGCGCGTGTTTGGTGCGCATTTTTCCAAGGATAAAAAACTCACAGGCATCAGACTTTGCCATTTCTTTGCCAAGCATTATTTGTTTTACTCTGTCTGCCCTTCTGTCCGTTTGTATGTCAAATCGTGGTTGTGTAATCAATAAGTGTTGACATAATTTCAGTGTATCACTGACATTTAACTCCACAATTTCTACAGGATGATTTTGAAACTTCACATGCATGCCTCATGTGTACCTGTTTTTTTTTTTAGACAATTCAGATTTTTGTCAAAGTTATTGGGATTCAGACTTCACCATTTCTCCAATTCAATGCAATGTACTAATCAATTAAAACATTGTAGAATCAGCCTTGAGTTTTGACATGATTCTCTTCAAATTTTTCAGACTTGCCAAGCATGATTTTAAGAGTTCCTACTGATGGAATAAAATATTATTTTTGTCTAAATGATCAGAAGTTGGATGTTCATTTCCGTGGTTAGTTTCAATGTACATTACATGTTTTTCGATATGAATCGGCTCAGACCAAAAGCTCTTGTTTCTGTGAATGTTTTATGATGAACCACATAAGTAAATGGCTTAGACAGGTGGCTAATGCCTTAATTAAAGTTGAACTGAAATATTGAATATGGAGTAATATGAATCTATTTTGGAAAGTGCCGTTATCAACTACCGCTGAACCATCAATATCATGTGTTATTGACACCAGCATGGTGGTGGTTGAAACATTTGAGAACTCAATACCAATAAGTGAATCGGTGGTAAAAAAAATTGAAAACTCGATCGCAATGTTTGGATCGGCGGTAAAAAATTTTGAAAACTCAATTTCACCATTGGGAAAACTCAATTTTGAGTAATATTGAGTTTTCGTTGGTAAAATTTTTGACTTGTATGAATCCCTGATACATTGACGGAAGACGAAGTGTCGTGTACCAAAATTTAGATCAAGGTAACTATGACCCCAAAATCAGGAAATCACATTTTCATATGCCTGTCGAAGACGAGGTCATGTAATGCGATGTTGCGTTCTGTCCATTCATCCATTAACATTTGTTGTCCATGCGATATTTCTAGTTTCAAGGTAGGGAATGGTACCAAACTTATACCTAACTCGCATGTCAAAGAGGTGCCATACATTTTGAGATCATTTTGTCCAAGGTCAAGGTCACAGGCCTTCAAAACTGAATGAAGTTTAGCTGACCATATGTGTTAGGTTGGAATATTCTCTCCCCTACATGTATATGGCATTCATCCTGTCTCATATTTGAAACAGCTACAACTGTTGTGAAATAACAACCATACATTTAGTAATTTAACGGGGAGAGGGATCCTTTATGAACTTCATACCTCTTTATTAACTCAAGAACAAAGGTTTACTTCATCACTTTCTTCTTCCTTCATGAAAAATTATCTCGTCTGAAAGGAATCCATTTGCAGGAAAACTACTATTTTCTTGTGTTTGAATATTGTCGATTTCAGTGTGGGATATGTGAGCTCTCGGCTCTTGCTTCAAGGTCAACTAGTTACCAAGAGTTAAGCTCGTTTTAGTTTATCATTCAATATAAGATGTTATATATGTTACATTCTCAGAAGCACAAAATTGTAGGCTAGCTACCAATTGGAATCGAAGCTATCAAACAACCTTGAAATTTGGACAAATGTAATTCCAGATAAACGGGCGTATATTGAAGCCCCTTGGGCTCTTGTTAGTTTTATTATTTTAATTTTAGTTCTCAATTGAACTTTTTCATGATCACGTACCTGGTGACAATATTGCTTCATGGGAGTAGAGACAGGAGATGTGCGAAACAGAGAAAATATTACCATTTGTGTGGATTTGAGTTTTCCTGGTTAACAGATATATTACTTCAATATAAGATAGTTTCAGGAATACCCTATATTTCTTAGATGAATTAAAAAAAAGGTAAAATAAAAAAAACCCTAAAGTTATAGGTGGGGGCCTGTAGGGTTAATCAAACAAACAATATTTTAAGTTTTGCCTTGGCTTCTTTGCAAACAAGAATGAATAAAAACTCTGATTTTCCTAACTCCTTCTGGTAAAGTTTTTGTATTCCGCCTCCAGAATGTTCAGCACATCCAACGACAGCTTAATATTATTGCCGCTTCTTGGTGTGCCGCGAACTTGCCCATATAGTCGGCCGGAGGCATTCCACTTTTTTATTACCTCAGGTTCCAGCTATCCATTTATCCGATACGGCGATAGTGACAAAGCCACGTGGTCGTAACATGTTGGCCGATCTTGCACGCCTCAAAAAGTAAAGAAAATTTCAAGCACAGTTTCCACCATTGTCCGCCAGTTCAGGCTTTATGCACGACAACCTCAAATGTCAGCATCGTCATGCTCTCGTACGATGGCAAAGCAAAACAAATTGTCACTGTCAAAACTTTTAAATACCGCTGTGCAGGAGAATGGTAATTGTAGGGGCTTACGTGGAGTATGCATGGTAACCCCAAATGTCGGGCAAATTATATTCCGGGTAATGTATGAAAACATGGAGTATATAAGATATTTAGTGCCAGCTGTAATTAATTAATTTAAGATTACTACTCAGTTCACTATTTCAGGTTGCCGTGCCATTCATAATACAATAATACATAATCCTAACTGTACGTGAATTCCCCTTCATCGTAACCCTCATCATTCCCTAGAGCACTCTCCTCATATGCGGTCGCCTGTGCTATTGCGACAACGAAGAAACGACAGTGGAGAAATGCCCTGCATGCTGGATAGTGACAGACATCCAATTGAAGATCTGTGCTTTCTAGATCGGGAATGATCGGCTGTCTGTCAGTTCTTGGAAAAGTGCATTTTGCCGACTGTTGTCTCCAAATTATGCAATCAAACAACCACAGCACCAGTAGCTGTCTCGTTTATTAAAACCAAATTTATTAGCAAGAAAAGCCCGTTCAAGGAGACGTCTTTTACCATCGACCGTACGTTGTTTACTGACAACAACAACAACAACATCACTTTACGACCCACGGCAAAAAAACTGCCGACGCGAAGTGATTTTTCCCCAGCATTTACCACGGCAATTGCCGTTTGCCGTGGCTAATTGCGAAGGCTGCAGGGGTATCTCTATGCTGGATAACCCTGGTACACATGGGAATGAATCGTGTTCAGGGAAATTGCAACTGTACACTTCAACCAATCAGCAAAGCAACATGCTATGTATATTGACCAATCAATTAGGTTGTTTTATGTGACCATGGCATGTTATCATGCGACAAGGTATTTGTAGATTGCAGATGGCAATCATTCAGAAGCCTATTGAAGATGACCGAACTTGACCTATTTCTTTAGGGTCAATTTAGACATTAAAATACGTTTGATGCTATTAGCTAACTTCATGATGTGAGTGAAAGATCATTAAAAGCTACATGAAATCTTACTAATTAACTCTATTAGTATTAGCATGCTATCTTTTGAAGGATTAGAGCTAGCCTTTCTAAATTTTTACCACGGATGCATCTTCTGATCGACCAAAGCTTTATTTAGGATGACTGACCTTCACCTACTTTTTTCTTCCACAGTGCCTGCTACAGTTGGTGAACGAGGCTCAGTTTATATATACCAGTGAACTGGAAACGGTTACCTCCCTTTGTTTCCGAGCTCTCGACGGATCTAATTACGATGTGCGTTGTGCAGTGGCCAAACTCCTTGGGGCGTTGTTGGTTGCTGCTCAGTCTCCTAAGGCTGCTTTTGGTAAGAATAGACTCAATCCTAGGTACTTCTATTCTGACCTCATGTTCAGGTTTCGTTACTTGTGTGATTGAGTTTGGTGGGAGTTGATCATATGTCTTTATTAAACAAATCGATGACTGGCTAATAATTATGCAGTGCAGCATATCCACCATATCCACATGTACTCGAGCCTGCATGGTGCCAATCAAATCAAGTTTCGCTATTTTCGAATTTTTACATTAACCTATCAACATGATCAAATTGCCGCTTTTGGATATGACATCTGTGTACGATGCTTGAGATTTCTGATATGGTCCTTCTCCATCCAAGATCTGATTCTGCACTAATCATTATACTTGCATGGACATATACACTGAAGTATCTTCAACTGACATAAGCAGCAGATCCCAGGTTCAATTCTGGGCTGAGTCATATCATAGAGTTGAAAAATGGAATGTGTATCTTCGTCACTCGGCGCTCAGCATTAAGAGGATAGATCAAGGACTAGTTGGCTCAGTGTCCGGATAATGTGACTGGGTCGTCGTAATACTATTGAAAAATCGCTCAAAACGACGTTAAAATCCAACTCACTTACTCACCCACTCACTCTTAAGTGGTATGTGCATTTGCTGTTATATATTACATGGATGAATCTGCATACCAAAGTTCCTCTGACTGTTCTCCAAAGGGAGGTGTACAGAGGTTATCTCCCCCACTATGGTATCCTCTCTTCTCCATGATAGCAGCACATACATGGTGTTCATCAATGGTACCATCATGAAGATCATTATTCCAGGTGCTGTGTGGAGGATTTCGGTGTATAGTCATAGATGCCTGTTATAAAACAACAAACAAAAAGATCCCCCACACCCACCAAGCCCCCCGATGTCATTCATTGTCCCCCGACGCCCGAAGGACTATAGAATTGGGGTCCGTGTGTCCATTCGTCCGTCCATCCGTCCGACTTAGTTTCCAGACGATAACTTCTGGAAAACTGAACGGATTCTTTTCAAATTTAGTATGTGGGTACCTCACCTGAACATCTTGCTTGGGATTGGTTTTCACGCCGATCCGCATACAGGTGGCGCCACGTGGGGGCAAGCTTAAAATTTAGTTTCCGGACAATAACTTTTGAAAAACTGAACGGATTCTTTTCAAATTTGGTTTACGAGTACCTCGCCCCAAGATCTCGCTTGGGATTGTTTTTCATGCCGATTCGCCTATAGGTGGCGCCACCTGGGGGCCAAGTTAAAATTTTGCGTCCGTCCGACCTAAGTTTCCGGACAATAACTCCTGAAAACTGAACGGATTCTTGTCAAATTTGGTATGTGGGTACCTCGCCTAAAGATCTCGCTTGGGATTGTTTTTCACGCCGATCTGCTTGCAGGTGGCACCAACTGGGTCTAAGTTAAAAATTTATTTCCAAAAAATAACTTTCGAAAAACTGATTTGATTCTTTTTAAATTATGTGTGCGGATACTTCGCCGCAAGATCTCACTTGGGATTGTTTTTCACGCTGACCCGCCTATAGGTGGCGCCACCTGTCGTCCAAGTTAAATTTTGTTTTCATACAATATCTTCTGAAATCCTGACCGGATAAGGACAAATTCGGTAATTGTGGGTACCTTGCCACTGGATCTCACTTGGGATTGCTCCGCATCCTGGGTACTGAAAGTTACGGTTCCAAGTCAAATCTATTGTTTCAACGTCGGGGGACTTGACCCCCTCAGGTTTTCATTTACTGTTGATTCAACTGCCCTGTGTGGTACCAGCATGTAAATGTTTACAAGGGACATAGAGGAGCTGATTAGGCCTTAATCAGGATAAACCCAAATTGAAATGGAATGGTATTTATTAATGCATTGCATGGCAGTACATTAAACAGAGTTGTGTTGACTATGTTGGTAGCCAAACTCATGGTTAAACTGTGTAATTACCAAACACATGTACATGATTGTTGCTGTACATTGAGTCACCTCAATTACTGGCTTTTTCGTGTGGGTGTATATTATATACTTGCACTTTCCTAATCTTTCCAGGTTTTACATCATTTATGTACATTCAGCCTGAAAATAGTTTCTTGTGGTGGTGATTATATACATGTCTATAGTTTATTTTAACTGAAAACAATTGGGGATTTGATTATGAATGCATACTTCATACAGTCACATGTTATCATGTGTGTGGAATGCCCACAACTATCCATGCAGTCATCCATGTCCTCTGTCCATGTAGAAGACATGAATAATACTTTCTGTCATATGTATAGAGCTTGGCAGGGATTCTTAGAATTTCTGTTTTGCCACCAGTAATCAGCTGTAATATCCAATTCAAACTTGATACCAATCCCAAATGTTTTAAGTTCCGTGACTAAAATATTAGGAGTTTTGATAAAACCATAATTGACCAAAATTGCTTTAAAATGGTTGCAAATCTGAAAAATACTCCTAATTCAATAAAATTCCAAAAACTGAATCCCTGAATTCGAGTAAAACATGCAAAAATTGTGGACTTCTATTAATCCCTGCTGGATTCCCCCCCGCCAACAACTAACTCAATATCCATGGTATACATTCCCCTACCAGTTTGACATTGGATGATTTTGGGTTAAAGTAATACCGGATATTATGTCCACATGTCTATTTGTTTACTGTTTATATTTTGTTTACAGACTTGGCTGTGTAGAATAATGACTTACAAATGCTTCACTGTACATGTATAACACTGTGTGTGTAGGTTATAAATCGCAGAAAGCAAAGTTGGGTTGCTGAAAAAATGTACTTGTAGTTTCACAGAAACGCATGCAGGATGGCTCTGAAGTGGATCCTTTTTGAATGGAAATAAATTTGTCTGTGTCCTTTAACAGATTTTACTGAGAATTTTCGACGAGAGTGAGCCAATAACTTACTCGAGGAGAAAGTGATTCACTCCCCTAAAAATGAGAGACTGATGCTTGTATATACAATTGACTCCAGAATTAAGGAATAATATGGTATAAACAGTATATCTGTTGATGATAAACTTACATTCTCCAATTATAATTATCCAATAACAGGTAAAGGGAAGCAGGCCAAAGTTGAAGAAGTGTTAGGATTACTAGCTTCTGGATTTTTACGTGGTGGTCTCGGTTTCCTAAAAAACACTGCAGCCGGGGAGATGATCAAGGGAAGTAATGCTGTGAACAGGGAGGTCAGAGTTGGTATCACACATGTAAGTCAAGTCTAACATTCAACTGCTAATCCCTTAAAACAGGTGATGATTACTAATGTCTTCACAACCAAAATCTGTATAAAGCCTGAATGAAACATTGCATTTTCTTTTATATTCGTATTGTGAATCATTAGCTCCAAATTAATGTGGACATCGTCTAGACGATCAACTGAAATGAACACGAGTTTCTCAAACAGATCATTCTTAATTGCAATAATTGTTGCATCCTCCATATATAGAGGTCTGTATACCCTGTAGCACCCTTGCATAAATGCGTTCTCTGTGGATGATCTGTTCAAGGTAACAGCCATTGAATGGATGACGTGTGAGACTGGTTCACCTCATTTTGGAACAGGCTGAGTATATGCTGAGAATAGGCTGGGGACGGTCCTTTGATGTCCGGGAAGGAATGACATGGGGGCGTACACAACACATTGCCTGACACTTAATTCACTCAAATATTGAGAGCTGAGGTCACAAATGTGTTTCAGAACTCCTAAAAATAACACAGCTGTGTCAGACAAACCATAGCTAGAGATCATATCATTGTTGAAGCACATGTCATTTAATCTCCGCTGATACATTTATACCGGTATAAACTTGAGGGATAAGTTGTGATAATCATATTTTGTTGTGATAGATATATATATTGTTGTTTTCTCTCTCACCAAGGCTTACGTGGAATTTGTTAAGTGTATGGGAGGCCTATGGCTGGAGCGGAACATCTCATTATTCCTGAACCATGTGCTCGAACTAGTGTCCAACCCCAAAGCCACGCCCACCCATGTCGAGGCGGTCTACGCCCGGAAATGCGTTCTATTTATAATGCGGACGGCAATCGGCAGTCTGCTGGGAGAAAAAGCGCAGATTGCGGCTGCCAAAGAGATTTGCCAAATAATTATCCATCAGATGAATACAGTAGGTAAGTGGTAGATCAGTAAGTAGGAGAGTCTCAGTAGATGATACGATCTCTACAGCTGGTATTTCTGTCTATGCACTCATAATGGCTTATTTAAGCCCTTGTGTCATCACTCACCAGCAGGAAAAAAGGAATTATTTGTAGGAATGCCAGCATATATAGACTAGACCATTAGGCTCCGACAACAAAACTGCCTATTTTTATACTGGTTCCGTAGAATCCAGTTAGGGGTACAGTGACCTACAGGATGCACACAACACAAGAGTTGACTGTTTTCAGTTTTCTGTTATGTTTTGTTCCCAGAAAGAGATTTGTTTCACTCTCTATTTATGTAGACTTGAGTCAGCATGCTCAGTACTGGTACTCGACAAGAGCACATTAAAAAAAACCTTGAGCAAATCCCGTCTGCCAGCAGCTGGTTACATTTCATGATTAGGTTACCCTATACAGATTTAATCACTTGATAGGCCTACTGAAAATGCTATGGAATCACTTCTGTATGGATTCAGTTCAGTTGCTTCGGAAATCGTTTCAGAATTATAATCTTAGTGCACTAGCTTAATTTTATTTTATCTTGAATGAATGATGTGATGTTTAATTTTCCAACCCTAAACAAAAGCATGAATTGAAATATATTGAGTTCTTAACAATCTGATATTTTGGTTAATACCCCTGTGCAGGAGAAGCCACTGCAGAGTCGACAGGAGAAAAGTTGCAGGCGACAGAATTACTCTCCAGTCAGCATGTTCTGGTGTGCGCTCTCCATGAACTGGGTAGTCTGGTGTTACGACTAGGGACCTCTGCCAGTCCCTTGGTGGCCGAACCAGCTACTGGTAGGTCTAGACAGCTGTGAGCTAAAACCTCCCTTGGTTGTTATTGTAACTGATATATCTATATACATGTGTCAATGAGGTCAACATTGTGTTAAACTACCAATATTTATGCTCTACACAGTGATTAATTGGCTGTTAAACCATTAATAATTCTGAAATGCTGAGAAACATACACTGTGCTCTGGTATTTGTACATTCTTGTTATTTAATAATTTATTATTCTTGAAATAATTATCTAATTTTATTCCAAATTTGTAAGAAATTATCTGCTTTAGCTCATAGCCCGCTGAATTTGTCTTTGATCTTTTGTTTTGATAAATGGGAAACACCACTGCCTTAAATAGTTTAGTAAGCCCCGCCCCCTTAGTAAGCGTGCTATAATTTTCAGAGCCGTGCTATTATTTTCAATTGTACCCGTGAACACGGGACACCTGGCACGCTGCCAAGACGCATTCAATAACAAATAACAGACAAGTCAATGCAAATCAATGTTAATGTAAACAATTGTATTCAAAACATCAAAACATCCGTGATCGCCAAAGAAAGTACGCGAGGATCATGTCCAGACCAGTGATTTTGAAGTAGGGCCGACACGCGGAAAACTGGACAGATAAAGCTTAAATTTCACTGAAATACATGCATTTCTGTAACAGGATAATTCAATTCAAATCATCTATTTGAATGATCAATAAATGTCTGGAATACGGTAATTTAGTTTCATGGATCAAAATTAATAGTTCTTTTTTTTAATTCAGAGCAGAAGAGCATATAAAAGTGCTTGAAACTCCACGAAGATAATTCGTTTACGTTACATACCAGTTCACTTTCTGCCGAAATTGAACACACAATTGCTTAACACATTTCCTTGACGCGAGTTGCCGATACCGAATGGAAATTCGTTATCGTTATTACCCTTACCAGAATGTCCAGCTGGTGGGATGGTGTCCGTGCTTTTAATGGGTACCGGTGCGTTTTCCTGGTCTTCCACTGTTGTTTCGCTTTTAATAGTACTTTCCTTGGAAACAGTACATGATGCCTTTGCCATTGTGTTTGAATGACAAAGTTTCCCAATTCCTCGTCACGGGCCAGATCATCTGGCTCAATGTCGTACAAGTGCAAGCTCTGTGATAATGTCATCCCAGCACGGCTGGTAAACGATGGAATGTCAATTTGTGACAGAAAAAAATCTGTCTCCAAATCATCTGCCTCGTCTAACATGACGCTTTCGCTGACATCACTAGCTCACTCCATCTTGAAGAATGAAACACAATACCGAGATCAACAGGTTTTTAACCCGTCAGATGATGTGCACGTGTTACACACGCTGGACTTGATTGACAGCTGTGAGCTAAATCAGTTATAGAACTATTTACTCGAGATTTCCGATTCAACCAATGCGCGGGGGCTGGTTTACACTCGGGCTACGCCCTCGTGTAAACCACGCCCCTTGCATTGGTTAAATCGGAAATCTCTCGTAAAACGTACTATAACCATTACTAATTTCTCTCAAATTTAGGTTGTGATCAAATTTATGAGACTGATTGACACTTGCCCCAGATTTGGGAGTGAGTGAATGTCATTAGTAAAGACCGCTTGAATTAGTAGGGAATTTATTATGAACCATGCAAAACATGATGCGGACTCTTGCTACCTTTTTTCAAATTTCTGTCTTCAGGTATCATAGAGCCAGTGGTATCTGTGTTAATTCATCCGAGTTCGTCTGCCCGTCTGTCTGCATCATGGTGTCTTGGGAGTATAGCAGTGGCCCTGCCTTCCCAGCTGACACCCCTGGTGGACCGGTGTATGGAGAGGATGGAGAAGCTGAAGGCTTCCCCAGAGGCAGTGGGAGGGTACAGTAGCGCCCTCGCTGCACTCTTGGGCGGGGTCTATCAGTGCCCTCTGGGGATCCCACATGCCAGAGGAAAGGTATGAAATGAATGGTCTTGAAGAAAAATTGTACGTTAGACCGATGAAATTCGACTGACCCCAAGCTTTCCAATTCATGTTATGAGATCAGCTTTCTATTAAAGGCCTTGTATGATACTCTTTTAAAAAATAGCAAAACTGAACTTCAAGCTTCTGTAAATGAAAATCCATTTTGATATTGAACGGTATTCCCTGCTTTTGATA
This sequence comes from Hanleya hanleyi, assembly GCA_036873755.1. Classification (NCBI taxonomy): domain Eukaryota; kingdom Metazoa; phylum Mollusca; class Polyplacophora; order Lepidopleurida; family Hanleyidae; genus Hanleya; species Hanleya hanleyi. The sequence continues at coordinate 147,111 of JAVTVY010039813.1, read as the reverse complement.
CGTACATATTCGTGATTGCCCCTGTGAATTTCAGTCAAGTTACCACTTGATCCACGTTTTCGACATGCTACATATATGAGAATTATTAGCGAGAAGACCCACGATTGACGATATGCCTATTAAAAACATGATGCAACCTTGATCCTTGATTTATGCAAAACTCTGGGGTAGATATCTACTTCTCACTGGTACTGGCTCATCTGTGTTGTTGCCAAGCAGTGTAATGAAGAACGACCGGTCACTGTAAAAAGTTTAACCCGGAGAATTTCCCTCTCTGCATCACATGTACGGCAGCGGATCAGGACATGTTCTGTGGTTTCAGCCGCACCACAGCTGCAACCTTGGCATTTCTTTAATGATGTTGATGCTATTTCTCTTTTGCATTTACAGCAAATTTTTAGTCAAGCGGAAGAATTATTGAGGACAGCTTCACAGAACAGCCGACTCTCCTTACAGAGGACACAGTCTGGTTGGCTACTTCTTGGTTCCTTAATGACATTAGGTAAGAGAGCAGTTCACTCTGGTGTGGTTTAAGTGATTTGGAATACTTGGACTGAAAGATTGCACATGATACCACCACTGCTGACGTTGATGTACTCACGGAATACTTTTGTATATATTCAGGGAGAAAAAAAAACATAATACAAAAAAAATTCCCAGGTTATTTTCAGCGTTGAATTATTCATAGAACCATGGAAAGATTTATGGTTTGGTGCCAAAACTTCAACAGAATTTTGGGGATTTTTTGCTTTCTATTTTTGCCCCTCTACCAATTTTGGCCCAGGTGTATTGTCGCCATGAAGTATGTTCGTCCATACAGAGCGAGATATCTGCAAAACGGATCCACTGATGAAGTGTAAATTTGGTATGCTTACTTAATTAGTCAAGAGCCAGAAGCCTGTCGAAAATGAACTAGTTCGGATAATTTATATGGTTGCTATGGCAATAGTCATTTTTACCTCTCGACCAATTTTGCCCGAAGGGTATTGTCGTTGTCAGCATTGTCTGTTTGTCCATTTTTCTTGTGGACATGATATCTCAAGACAATTATAGCTAGCCATTTGAAAATCATACCGCATATACAGCTGGTGATTGGTCAGAAGCTTATCGAAAATGACCGACCTTGACCTATTTCATCAATGTCAAATTCAAATATTTGCAATATTTTTTGAAGGGTTAAAGTTAGGGTCTCCAAATTAATATTACATATGCAGCTGGTGATTGACTAGAAGCCTATCCCAGCTGATTGACCTTGATTTATTTGTTCAAGGTCATATACTGTTTATTATGATATAACATGAATAAATATAGCTAGGCTTTCCAAATTAATACAATATATACATCTGTCAATGTCACAGTAATGTATAGAAGATGACTGACCTTGACCTATTTTGTCAAGGTCAAATTCAATCTAATACAACGTTTCATGAAGGATTATATCTACATTGTCCAAATTTATACCACATTTTGGCATAACTGTCCGTAAAGCCTGAAAAGAGCTACCCAAGAGCCGAGAAGTTTAAGATATATTTTATGCATTTTTTCATGCATTTTCAACCGTTTGTGTGTTACAGGTGCGCCTGTTGTTAAGAGCCACTTACCGCGGATGTTACTTCTGTGGAGAAATGCATTCCCAAGGTCGACAAAGGAGCTTGAATCAGAAAAAGTTCGCGGGGACGCTTTTACTTGGCAGGTCACCCTGGAAGGGCGGGCTGGAGCTCTGGCTGGTAAGTTCTCTCCTGGCATTCTGCACTTCTGACCTAAATATATCTAACTACTGTTTGTGTGTTATAAACTTGATGAAAGCAGGTTCATGTATACATGTATCATCCTTTTGACAGGCATCTTGTTTTGTACTACTTGCTTCATGGATCCACTGACACACATTTTCGAAAAAAGTGAAGAAAAAAAATACATTTATCTCGGCAGCTTTTTTTCCTGGCGATCTCAAAAAATAATCTTGGTTTATTTTTTTTCCTTTGTTAAACAAACTGAATTATAAATTGTTCGTATAAAACGTCATAGACAATGTCAAACCAAACTGACTGTCACCATATGAGTGAAACAAACTTGAGTGTGACATTAAGCCAAATTCCCTCCCTCCGTCAAACTCCTTGAAAGGGAGGGAAATTGTACTGGCAAATCTGATAGCGAAATAAGGATCGTTCTTCTTTTCAGCCGGAAAACACTCCTGGCATTTTTTTTTTTTTAACATGTACTTGCATGTATATGGCTGATACCGGTAAGTTTAATATTGTGAAATTGTCTTTTTGACAAACAGCGATGCAGAGTTTCCTGTCATACTGCCGTGAACTGGTTACAGAAGATGTCATCAGAAGATTATTGGTCACACTGGAGTGTGCTCTCACTATGCTCTCACAGTAAGTTCTCCTTCACAGGGATGGAATGTACTTACCATAGTAAGTTGTCCATCACAGAGATGGAATGTACTTACCATAGTAAGCTCTCCATCACAGAGATGGAATGTATTTACCATAGTAAGTTCTCCATCACAGAGATGGAATGTACTTACCATAGTAAGTTCTCCATCACGGAGATGGAATGTACTCATCACAGTAAGTTCTCCATCACGGAGATGGAATGTACTCATCACAGTAAATTATCCATCACAGAGATGGAATGTAATCACCATAGTAAGTTCTCCATCACAGAGATGGAATGTACTTACCATAGTAAGTTCTCCATCACGGAGATGGAATGTACTCATCACAGTAAGTTCTCCATCACGGAGATGGAATGTACTCGCCATATTAAGTTATCACTCAGGGCTGTTCCATTTAAAAAGATGTACCCCCCACGGAAGGGAAACTTTGTACACCCCAACAACCAATATATGCAAATTAATTCTCCTTGCCTCCACCAAGCACAGCAAATAAATGTCTAGTACAACCTGGGAGAGAAGCATTTTTTTTTTTCATCATAGCAGCCCACCCACCCACATTTTTTATTTGGAAGGGAAAACAATTTTTTCTAAGGAACGATATCGGCCGGAAAACTGATTTCAGAGAAAATGGCAAATGCTTGGCTGTACACCATCGAAGTTGCGCTCTGGAGCGTAAAAACTGTAGTTTTATTCGGTTTCTACAGCCACGAGTCGTTTCTACTATTTCCTTGACAACTTGGCACGTTCAAACGATACAAAAATTGTGCATGATTTATTGTTTTTTCACGCTTCAAACAGTTGAAGCGATGAAACAGCCGCCATTTCCTTCTGAGACGTTGCTAAGGAAGTGACCGACCGCGCATGCCCACAGCCATCCATTGACGTCACTCGGGACGCTCCGCTATCCACGGAAGTGATATGGTAATGAGCTTTCGCCATAAAAGGATGTTTTCGAGACCCCGAGACGTATGATAATGAGCTTCTGCCATATATGGATGTTTCCGTAAGAGTTCGACTATATTTTCTCTCGGGAATACACCGGATTGGGGCGAAGATTGCCGATCTAACCCAAATTCAAGCTTGTAACTTCAGCTTTCCAACGATATGCGGCAACAACAACAACGCCAACGATCTAGACCTGGAAATGGTTGTTGTCAACGACTAAAACTTGCCGTTTTCAGCGGTTTTAGGCGAATAATGACAGAGACCGTTTAACAACACGAGTAATTAGGTATTAATTAAACTATTTTCAATGATTTTGTCAGCCAATAAATTTATTTATGTGAAAATTGGGCACATTATGGACGTAAAAAATACAAAATCTCATTTTCAATTTTTTTATTGTTCAGCCCCGATATGTCAACGCGCGTCTCCCCTTAAAAAGGAATCCCTTTCCAAATAACAAAGTGCATATTGGTAGAGGGCCCACCCATAGAAGCAATATTTTTACAGGCTTAAACAATCACCAAGAGAAGCAATTTATTACCTGGAGGGACCACCAAGAGATTTCTATTCTGGACAACCCCACCCACCAATATATTATTTTTTTTCCCCCCCTTCCGTGGGGGGTACATATTTTCAAATGGAACATCCCTCACAATGTACTTGCTACAGTAAGTTCTCTGTCACAGAGATGGAATGTACTTGCCACAGTAAGTTCTCCATCATGGAGATGGAATGTACTTACCACAGCAAGTTCTCCAACATGGAGATGGAATGTATTTGCCACAGTAAGTTCTCCCTCACAGAGATGGAATGTACTCATCACATTAAGTTCTCCAAAATAGAGGGGAATGTACTGACACATTAGTTTCTTGGTCAAATATTCTTCGTCACAGGGATGGAATGTACTCATCATAATATATTCTCTATCACAGACATAGAAACTACTCGTCACAGTAAGTTCTCCATCACAGATGTGGAAACCACTCATCCAGGCCTTGCTTTTTGCCGAAATTTATGGGAATCCGAACAGATTTTCACAATTTAACTCTACGGGAATCCAATCCTATCTGTTCTATACAGATGGGTAAAATTTAATGGGAATCTTTTGGATTCCCTTGAATTATTATTTTGAGTGTTGATGGGAATCGGAGTGAAATTAATAACTAACCAAAATCCTGTCTAGTGCTCAGCTGGTTGGATTATATTTGACAATTATATTGAATATAATATAAACTGAAAATAGATCCAAGTAAAACTAAATTTCTGCCATCTTTTCATCGTTTGGATGGTTAAAATCTTTGGGAACAAGTTTAGAATATTTTATTCAGCTCACTAGGGAAAATTGACTGTTTCCTTCAAGTTTAACCTGAATTATCTGTTTTGTCTTTGTAGTTTGCCCAGTGTTGTGAAACTGTATGGGAACCACTTGAAGGCCAGTGCAGCCATGGTCAGACTGAGACTCTATGATGTTCTCTGTCTCCTTCCGCCCGAGTCATTTGAACGTAAGATTTGTGAAGAACTGCTGTCTGATTATAAGAATAGTAACAATACAATGAACTTGGAAGTACCTGTTTATCCGTTTAAGCCTGATGTAGAAGTCGTTGATATGCTTAATATCAAATCACACTCAAATGATATGATATCTGGTGCATACATATGAATGGCTCAAGAGTGATCCATTTGCAGCCTTGTCTAATAGTATACACATATGTCCACATGCCGTAGTATGTTATAAAGATCAGTTAACATGCAACTAGTTTTAATTCTTATCTTGCATAACTGGAATCATAGAAAACCAAAAGACCGCTTCTTAGTAACATTTTTTTTGTTCTAATCATTGTTCCCAATATAATTCCAGAAACATATCCATCCTTGCTGAGGGAACTGGTGGCTGAATTTACATTGACTGACAATCTGGCTCACACGACCACGTCTTTATTGAGGTCACTCTGTCACGTGGATGACAGCGTCATACTGGGCTCATGGTTACAAGAGACGGACCATAAAGCCATAGAAGACCAGGTACTGTCTGTGCTTATTCAATAGCATGGGACATACATATGCCTTAGCCAAGATTATGTTTTATCATCCGTATGCTACATGGTAATCAGGTTGTTGGTCCTTCCCATTGTTTGGTTACTTGGCTCCGATTCCCACATTCTGTTCAAATTTCATATATTAGTACATTTTCCATGCCGGGAAAACTCAAATGGGATTTTGCCTCCTGCAAATCGACTGCATGACGAAAACATAAAATGTAGGCTACACTGGTGTGTCAAAAGTCCAACATCTGGTCTAAGGGAGAGAACTGCATGATTCAGTGAGACAGAGCTACTTCCCCTGGAAAAGCATAAAACCTACAGAAAATGAAACATGATATGTGAAACACTAGAATAGTCCAAATCATTCCTCCTCACTCTTTGAACATTTATGAGAGACAAAGATCACATCACCCTGTATAAATGTTGAAAGGAATGGAAAGAGGTGATTTTGAAATCTTATCATCAGACGTGTTACACTTTATGTGGAATGAGTCTTCTACTGCAGATGTCAGGTGTCACAATGTAGCTTGAACACCTGTTGAATTGGGCCACTAGTCTTAGGTATTTTTAGCCAATACCTTGCAAATTAATTGGAATGTGTCTTTGTTATATTTGAAACACTATATTCCTACGAAGTAGGCTACAGATCGCAAATTGTCCGGTAATGAGTGAGTCCATCCGAATCCTTTCGTCGGCAAAATAAGGAGAACCGTTAACATTAGAACCTTGATTTTTGGCATGAACGTGCATTAGGGCATTGTTACCATCAAGTTCTCATCTGAAATAATTCCGATTATAATTAGATTGATAATTAACACTTCAGTATATTAGATATACATTGTGTATGTAAACTGTATCCTATTCCACATTGGCCACACCAGGCTGGAGCCTTCAAATTCAGGTCAAATTATCCACAGCTAAAAATACCCTGTCCCATTGCACATGGCCCTGAGGTTAATCTTAAGTACTGCATATACCCTCAAACTATGGGCGGCCATGTATGTCAAAATTACCAGCTCGGGTTGTACAGCTTAACTCACAACAGAAAACGTATCTAACGATATAAAGCGTCAGTATAAACGCTTATGTCATCTTTTTGTAAACAAGGATCCAAACTTTAAACGCATATTTCATCTCTCTCCAAACGATAATACAAGCGAACTCAGAACAAACAGTATATTTCAGCACGTACAACGTATCAGAGAACGAATGACCTCTTTCAGAACGTACTTTATAATCGAGGAGGCGCTCGGCAGACGGGAGACCACTCGAGCGCCTCTATCTGCTTCTCCCCACATTTTGAGGGGGTGGCTGTCGTTTGCATGAGCGACTCATAGTAAGGAGTCTCACAAGATGAGAATGGCAAGTCCATGTAAACATTTTTGTCTGATATCTGAAGTTCAAAACTTTTGGTACCCTTTAACCTAGGGGCAAAAAATAACCACATTCATTTTGAGGTCACGACCTGAAATAGCGAAAGTCGAAATAGCGGCCCAGTTTCACGTCATATATCTTTCTACCATTCGGAATGACCCGATTATTTCCGGAAATAATTTCCGAAGGAACGTTGTTCATTGTGAAACAGCTCGTTCGTTCTGAGTTATACTCTTCCTTTTCAAATAGGTCACACTCTGTGTCGGACTGGCTATTCATCCAGAACTAGGCTTTTCATTCTGAGTTTGTATTCGAACATCGTACCGTTTGTTTTCGGTTTGAGTATATGTTCAAAGTTAATGTTTTTTTATTTGCAGGAATATAAAATGCGTTTAAGATTACAGTGGACATTGTAAGATATGCTGTCTTTTCTGAGTTTGGCTTTAGGTTTTGTAATTGCTAATTTTGACATAAATGGCTGCCCATATCAAACAATCAGCGCTGTTTCCATAACGAAGCTGAGGTGGTTTAACGTTTATCAATGAAGAAAATCACCGATCAACCGCCATAGAATATAATGTGAAACAAGAAGACCGGAATAGTACATTCATCAGATTGCCGATGCCCAAAATGTGTTGTCTCATATATCTAGATGACAACGTGATGTAGAGACGCTATTTATTCCTCTTTGTACCGGTTATGCTCAGGAGAATGACATAGAATCTTGTGCATAGAAGGTGTTGGTCTGGAGTTGAATTACCGTAAACTACATAAATGCTACCTTTCTACTATAGTACTATAAATAAAAATCTGTTGTATTGTTGGGAAAATAATGTGATTCAAAAAGTTGTTTTGATCCTGTACAAGGGCACTGAAAACCATTAAACAGATGTAAATGTATTTTCACACGTGAAGCTTGAAATCTACTGAACCTATATTATTCAATCTGTTTCCTTTAATTAACAAATTGTAAAATTAAATCGGCGATCGTTATTTATTTGTACCAGGGCCGAATCACTAAATGACCAGAACATTCACCAATATACTTTCATTTTTTGTGGCACGAACACATCGATGTAAATATATAAATACCCAGAATATAATCTTGCTCAATCTCACAAAAGGCATGTTATGAAGAGAACCTGTGGCTGTTATGGAAGGTTGTACATGTACCATATTATGATGAAACGTACCGTAGGGGAGGGTCACATCATATCTCAATGAAAATACGATCGAGTCCTAATGCCTACTGTACTTCGTAGGTCCTGTGACGTTAGTCACACTGCTTATGTGTCACTGTGATTCAATAATAATATTTCATTAGCTTTCAAAAGGTTGGAAGTGTCTTCAATGAAATGTCAGCTTCACAGCATAAAGAAGTTGTTATCCATAGAATAGCCTTGTGTAGTAATAATTCAGGGTTTGAATTGCGGAAAATATATAAACTAGTCCGACTTGAGCTAGACTGGTTAATTTTTACTAGTCGGTAAATTGATTTATCATCACCTAGAAAGAAAATTCATTGATCCTCAGGACTGTTGGTCCAGTAAATATTTACTAGTACGCAAGAATTTGCACCAGTCTTCAATAAGCGGACTGGTGCAAAATTTGAACCCTGTAATATAATAATATATCTTTATTGCAGACATAACATCCAAAAACAATACTAAGCTAGGTCTAAGAACTTACTTTAGTACAATAGCGTAGCTTATTTGTTAGATAGATGGTCCTGGGTAAGCTTTGAGGGCGTATATAATTGTTCCCAGAAGCAGTCCGATTAGATTTCAATCTTTACTCAAGGAAGAAATATTAAAACAAATTTTTGGAGGGGGAGGGGGGGGGTGGAGAGTACATAATTGTAATATCACTATTCATGCGTGTGGGGCACTGCACCTATAATCATATTTGTAAATTATGCATTGCAAAATCTTTTGAAAACTAGAAAGAAAAAACAATAATAGTTCTGATGTAAAGTAATCAGTTAATTTGCTGAGAACTACAGTCTCATGTCTTAAAGTTCCTATGTGTGGTGTTTAATTGTTGTAGTATGAGCCTTTTCGTAGACAATTGGATCGAGAGTTTGTGAGTATATGACAGCTGTTACACTGGGACTTGTGCGTTAACAATCATCAATATGGTTGCATCGTGTATGAACAAGAATGTCTTGGAAAGAATCTGGGTTGGAAATTTGTTGGTTCGAATATCACCACAAGTTGTACCTGTAATTCTGCACCAAAAAGAATGTTTGGCTTTGTTTTCAAAATCTGAATCTGCAATATTTTATTTCCTTTTCTTATTTTGTGCAAGACAATCTGCATGATGTCCTCAGATTTTACAAAAAAAAAAAAAAAAAATCACTTGGAGAAAAAAATCCTGCTTGCTTAAATTTCTGGAAGATCGTTTTGGTAGTATCCCTGCTTTATTGTCATCTGTCTATGTAGCTTTTGAGCCTATAGATGGTGTTGATATAAGAGTAAGAACAACCACAGCAACACGGGGCTGAGTGAGAGATGAGACTGTTATCTCAAGCAAATTTATTTATTTGTTTTCCATCTTTGCCTGTATGATTTTTAAGTACACTAAAATCACATAGTGGCATGTTAAACTAACCATGTGGAAATGTAGTGTGAAACTCCATTAGTCAACATCAAGTGAAATTCATTTAGTTCATTTCAACTGAAATTCTATTAGACAATTTCAAGTGAAATTCCAATTGTCAATTTCAAATGAAATTCCATAAGTCAATGTCAAGTTGTGAGCAGATCATTTCACCGGGATATCAATTTAATGGACGCTTCTGCAAGCTTAATTGCATACTGTATTTCTTCTAATTACTCAGATGGCAAAACTTAACTTCAGGCATGTGTGAGGAGAAATTCTACAAATTTCCCTAGCTATCTTTTCAGTTCTTGGGATAAATAACATATCCTTGTTTTCAAAAAATTAGAAATATAACTAGGTTCAGAACTATAATCTGTTATTTTTCTACTGATCTGTTCCATTATGGATTTTTCTGTTATTGATCTATATCGTGTCATTTGCAAAGTTTCTCTCATTCGCAACATGTATGTGACTTTCTCCAGTACCCTCCTTAGGATCGACATTTTTTTTCATTTGCCAAGCTTTAAAACTGCATTCATGAGCATGAAAACCTCCAGTCTACAGATAGATGTAAATGTATTACAGATGGACCAAATTAAAATAATGTCTGAAGCAAGGCTTTATATTTTTCATCTCATAAAGTTTTTCAATAATGTCTACTTACAAATAAGCATATAATATTCATGGAAGATCAATTGATACTTGGACACTTATGTCAAAATTAGCTGAGCTGGATTGATTGCACCAACATGACCATTACTGACAATGATAAACAGTAAGGAAATATTTGACAAATCTTCTATTTTTGCAAGTGTTTTTCGATTTTATTAACTGGTTTGTGTAACAGTTTTGCTTGATTGTATAGATAGTGTTTTGACATGCACATGCATGGAGATCAACTGATTATTGAGGCTGGAATACCAAGGTTTTGAAGCAAGTCTGTTTTAGAAAATTGACAATATATTTACACATCATTACTTCATCATGTAGCTGTTATATAAATTGATAAAGAATGAATGACCTAATGTACCATAATCAAAGTGAGGAAAGGAAAGATTTTCCAAGCAAGATTCTCATATGACCGGAATACTGCTGAATGTGACATTAAACCTAACTCTTGATAATATCATTTTAAAGTTGCAAATCTAAATTCTACAAATTACATTATATTTGTGACAAGCGAAGTTCCAGTAACCCTGCTACACACACATCACCCTATGTTCTTGAGTAGTCATTTGGCAAAAACATACAGTAGTAGTCGACATACCATTGAGAGTAACTGGCGGTTTCTTTTGTCTTTTCAGCTTCAGCCCAACAGCGCATCTGGGTCAGGGGCTCTAGAACACGATCCACCATCAGTGTATTCGAGATGTCCAGCGGTATGAAACATCACTCAATTTTCTTTCACATTTAGAATTCTAACAGGCATTCTTTTTATTCTGTTACAGTGAAACATAATGAAGTATAAGTATTAAACTTGAGAGGGTATAATAGTTTAATGAACTGATTATCAGTACACTAATATGTCATCATTGTTGATATATTCTTGGAGAATAAGTGTAATTCCCTGTAGATGAAACTCTGTACTGAGTGTTTATATATATACATGTACCTCTATTTTATTTATACTTATCTATTTTGATGATTTTCTGAACTTCAGAGTGACCCAATTCCAGGCCCTCTGCCACTAGGGGTAGCTGTTATTGACAGTTCTGTCAAACTGTACGGACTGGTGTTTCCCCGCGTGGCGCATAAGCACCGTTATCAGATGTTGCAGCACTTCAATGAGTGTATCAAACAGGCCAAGTCCCAGCGCCAACAAGCTGTTCAGATCAATATCTTTACTGCAGTACTCTGTGCTCTCAAGGTAAGCTTTTATCATAAATATTGGTTGCTCAAGTCTTGATGAAGATTCCATTTCAATACACCTATCGAGAGACACTCCTTGCACACCAAACCTGTGCCCTGTGAGAAGTCCAGTGGAGGTTGTTGTCATCTCTACAACACATAGAAATTTGTCAATGATTTTTCATTCAACGTGCAATGACTGCTAATTCTCTTAAGTAAAAAGCGATTCATGCCAGAAAAGAAAAAAACAATCTTCAACTTTACTGCCAGACTTGCTGTAATGCATGTCAGCTTTTAATCGAACTCCAAGTTTATCCAGAAATGTCAATTCCTGTTTTCACTCTCAATTTGACTATTCTTCAGTACTTGTATCCTTTTATCCTTTATTTTTGGCTTGGGTTATATTAATTGAATTAACCAGAGTATCAACTAATTTTCTTTTCAGAGTTTATCGGAGACAAAATCTAGCTTGGGCCCCGATGATGTGCGGAAATCCTGCTTTACATTGATCATGGTAAACTTTTCAATTTCTTTGCATTTGTTAACCACTTCAGTGTGTCTATCTAGGAACTAATGTGTCTTTCTTGAAGCCTATGTTTTTGATACTCTCTCCATATAACTCCTGACTATATTTACAATGTTGTAGGGGGCCCTAGGAAGTTCTAACCCAATTTTGCGCTGTGCAGCTGGCGAGGCTCTGGGGCGTATGGCCCAGGTAGTTGGAGACAGTAGGTTTATCGCTGAAATGGCTCAGCATAGCTTTGATAGGTAAGAATAATATGTGTAATTGGATTTGCTTTGATGTTTAGCTCGAACAAAATAATTCTGCTTATAATTGAAGGAGTTCCTAGATTTGCATACAAAAATTGGTAATTTTCTGAAGTAGTGGAAATGTAGTGACTGGTTCCAAATATAAATAATATTGATAGTTGAAAATGACCAGACTTGCTTGCGAGTCAGAAATTGGACAAAATATTTTTGTCAAAATGATGAAAACTGGGCCCGCTATGACCTTAAAATGTACAGCATTCTATTGATGGTTTTGGTCTCTGTTCAGTTTGATTCACAGTTCAAGATTTAGTCATTCATATGGAAGATGGGACTTTCTGAGCTAGAAATTCTTGATATTTTCCAATTATGTCTTCATCATAGTCAAGACTTGGAAGAAAAATTTACAAATAAATTTACATTATAATGTGTTGGAACATTCCACCGTATCCAGTTGTATGCTGAAGGTCCCAATGCTCATATTTTATCCAATTTATTTCTTGGTATCCAGGTTGAAGTCTGCCCGTGACGTTGTGAGTAGGACTGGTCATTCCCTGGCCTTGGGCTGTTTACACAGATATGTTGGAGGGATGGGGTCCGGTCAACACCTCAACACCAGTATCAGCATACTACTGGCCCTCGCTCAGGACTTTAACTCACCTGTCGTACAGGCAAGTTTAACTCCTGTTCACTTTCCTGACCAGCCTGCTCGAATATAATAGATAATGAAAAGTCCCATTCCATGGATGCCACACGCTATTACCTCAACTAAGATATTGACGTCTAAAATGTGAATGAGACCAAACAGTACCTGTATTTATGTGGAATGCTGCCATGTTTGGTTCATCTTGATTAGAATGAAACTATAAAAGTGCATATAGAGCAGTTCCCATCCAAACATGCTGAATATATTTGTATCCAGTACATTCTTGAACTCCTACTCTGTGGGAATCCAAAGCTATATTTTCTCTACCGATTGTAAAAATTTCACTGAAATCTATTTGATTACTGTGAACTATTTTGCGAGAGTGCTCACGGGAATCGGATTCCCGTTGAAAAGCAAGCCCTGCACTGGAAGTGGAGATGATTTGGACCATTCCATGATTGTGAATGACCAATCCAGAGACCTTGTCAACAAAAATTTATAGAAATTGCTACATTATTGAGTGAACCTGTAAATTTTCTCTTCATCATTCCAAGAAAACTTGGCCAATATCTGATATGTATTAACAAGTTTGTATCTGATATGTACAGGTATGGGCGTTGCATGCGTTGGCCCTGATCGCCGACTCTGGTGGGCCGATGTTCCGGGGTTATGTTGAGCCCACACTGTCCCTGGTGTTACAGCTCCTGCTCACCGTACCCCCATCTACTGTAGATGTACACCAGTGTCTGGGCAAATGTCTCTCAGCATTGATTACATCCCTGGGACCTGAATTACAGTGTAAGTCTCTATGATGTCAAAATTTAAGGGGACATCTCTATATTGTCCCGTAGTATATATGGAAATAATCTTGGAGAGAAAAAAATGTTCGTTCCCTTGAACATATATACAAAATGCTTCGTGTGTGTGGGACGGGGGATAAACTCCATATCATTTCTTTGTCACACAGCCAGTTGCGCACATTGCACCACAGAGAGTAAGGTTTGGCCTACATTGGGAAATCTATGGCGCATATTACATAGGGGCCGGCAAAGTTCAGATAGTAAGAGCAATTCCATGGATTGGTGGGTTCGATTAAGATTATTTTAATAAAAACAAATTCGGGTGGGGGGGGGGTATCAGAATACCAACTACGTCTAATTCCCAAAACTCAATTTTCACAAGCAAGTCATATAAAGCTTCCGTGATGATAATTCTTGTGTTCATATTTTGCAGTGAACTCGGCGTCCAAGGCGACAGCACGACTGTACTGCCTGGTTTGCTGTGCTATCATGCAGGACCACACAGATTCCCTGGTACAGACGGAGGCTATCTCCTGTCTACAACAACTCCATATGTTTGCACCTCGTCATGTTAACCTTACCACACTAGTCCCACATCTCTGCGTAAGTTCATTTCACCCTATTGTATCACAATGACACTTCTCTCCAAGATCTATATCAAAATTTTATTGATCGTGTGTATAAGTGGATTTATGATGTACACTGCAAAATCTCCAGTTAAGAGAAAGAAACCAAAACAAAAGTAGTTCCCATAAAGCAAAATAATACCATATCGAAAATGTCGTTTAACTGTCTGTCTAAAAAAAAGTCTATCTGATAGAATCGCTCTGTTATTGCGTTAGTTAACTGCTACTGGTGGTACTGCATGGATCTGTCGGACAGGCCAGATGTGTTACCTTCCTGTGCTTGGTTCACGAAATAGAAAATCAGTCTTCGAGAATTTTTTATCATCCCTTTTTGAGTATCATTACAAAAAATTGACTTGTATGATTTCATTAACATATGAATTTGCTGCTTTGTGTTTATTTATAGACTACGTTGGAAAGTCCCCACCTCCTTTTGAGAAGAGCTGCAGTAGCCTGCCTTAGACAGCTTGCCACGAGAGAGGCTAGAGAGGTTATAGAACATGCCCTAACTTTAGCTCATGAGGACGTCGCTGTTCCCACGACCACCAAGCTGACAGAGACTGGACTGGAGGGGGAGATGTTCGGCATGATGGATACAGAGACTGATGGCAAACTGATCTCTGACGTCCAAGACACGCTGGTCAGTCTGCTTCAATCTCTGGCCACGGAAAATCTCACTCGCTGGCTGATTTTGATCAAGGACGTTCTTTCACAGTCTGCAGGTGAGTTATCTTCCTTGTGTTTTCGCTTGGATACTTGATTCACCATGAAATATCGGTGCTGGGTACATGTCTCCTCACAATAATTACAATAAGAAATTGCTGACCCAAGTCACATCGAACATACACTTAACCCTCATTATAACACAGTTCAGTATAAAGCAGGTTTCAGCATAGCATGGCCACTATTTAATGTTCCCCAATATATAACTTTAATATGTATTCTCCTATTATGAAGACTCACTATAGTGCCAATCACCTATAGTGTGACTAATATTTTGTCCCCAATTGCAGCATAATAATCAGGGACAATTGTAGTTCACTGGATGTGAAGGATACTGGAAGATGATCCTGTGAGTTTCATTGATCATAATGGGTTTTATTTGTGATCTAATTACAGAGATGACCAGCTTGATGCAAGATAGTGTTATAGATGACGGCGATGATAAGGACGATGAGTCTGAGGATGTTGGTGTCCGATTCAAAGCTCCAGAGTCTGACATCACTCACCCAACTGTGGCACCCAGGTTAGGCTCAATCCACTGTCTTGGTTTGCTATCATGCTCTCTTGACACAGAAAACACAGGTTGTTCAAGTCAATATGACGAAAGTCAGTGTGTATTCAGGAATATTTCTTACCAGTGACAAGTTCTTCTCAGTATGTTATCCACAATCAGGCCATCTTTGATGAATAAGTCACCAGACAGAGGATAGGAATAATCTGTCTGAGAACTAGAACTGAGTCTGGACAGGAGGCTGGTCAGTAATATATAGGCCCGAACAAAACAACTTACCTTGAAGATCAAGCCAATAATTCTTTTAAGACTTAATGCAAACTACTACATTCGGTTTATCACATATATTTGGTCAGAAATAAAATAAACGGATTTTAATAAAAGCCTCCCTCCCTCATATTTTTTTTCAAAAATTCCTGTGAACTGAATAGTTCTATTCAGCCAAAGTTGTTCTTTTTTCCAACCTTTTACTTTGATGCAAATTGTTTTCAGGTGGCCCACGAAGGTGTTTGCCATTGACTGTTTACGTAAAATAATAACTGCCTGTGAGGAGGATGAGAACCATTTTGACTTGGTCAGTGCTAAGGACTTGAAAATGTCAACTGGCAAAGGTAAATCCTCCTACCAACTAGGTGTTTTCTGTCTTATTGCCCCTGAATTATTTGATTATTGTGATGTGAAAAAAAAAAACAGTATATATTTTTTGTGTTGATGTATCACATACACCCCTCAATTTTAACTGCCAACCTCAAATACGTTCAAATTGTGTTCCACTGTTTCATGGTGATATTACAGTTTTGCCTTGAAAGTGATGATTTTCTTTTCGAAGTTATTGTAGTTCTCTATGAACTTATATTCACAGGAGATTACCTAGTTTTACACCTGTCCGAGCTGGTCAGGATGGCATTCATCTCGGCCACATCTGATAGTAATCAGTTACGGCTAGCTGGTCTAGCTGCTTTACAGGTGAGTTTATCATTCATTCTCTTCACATTAACTCTTTGCCCCATGATGATGCCATATGACACCTCTGTGAACTGTCACAAAACAATTCTGTGGAGCTACAGGTATAACTATATATTTTTTACCTTCACATGGAAAAGGATCAATGTTTAATACTGCTCGACATAATTATTAACGAGTTAAACTAATCAATTTATTAATTTGTTTGACAAATGGTGTCATTATGGAATGGCATGGGGCATCAAATGGTGTCATTATGGGCGATGGGAGCAACCCACTATGGCACAAGGAGTTAATGAGATAGTGAAATCCAAGAGGAGTAATAAAAGGTTAATATCATTGTAATTGTATTTTGTCAGATATCTAAGTAAGCCATGCATAAAATGTTGACTGTCAGGAGGAAAAACTCACATATTAAAGGAGAAGACACCTGAACATGTTTTCTGCTGTACATTTCATCCTTGATATTAAAGGTGAACTGAAAAGCTTTCCAATGTTCTGTTAAAATGCCATAAAACAAGAACTTCTATAGCTGTTACAATTATGTGTGGTAATAGTTCTGTGGGTTATTGTTTTATTTTGGGTATATGAGAAGTCAAAACTTATACCGAGAGCCAGAACTTTTAAAAACGTCATCGCTTGCCTCCCGTTGTTTTTGGAACGTCATGACGTTATAGTGGTCCTCGTTCATTCATCCGACGTAGCATGACGTCACATTTGAATAAAACTTGAATGAAGGGGGCCACTATAACGTCATAACGTTCTACAAACCAAGAGAGACAAGCGATGCAAGTTTTCAAGACGGATTTATAACAGGATAACTTAAATATTGTTATTAGTACAATTTTGCAGACTATATTTGCCCCAAAAACGTATAAAAGTTATGTCACATAAGACAAGATGTATATAAGCAACAATTTAAATAAAATTAAAAGCTTTGCAGTTCACCTTTAACTTCTTTGTGAATTCACATGTTTTATGAGAATAACCCATTTTGTGTCTGTGATAGAGCAATTTTTTTCGTGCTAACCAAATGTAGGGCACTTGAGGTAAAATGATCTCAAGAGTTGGAGGAGAATGATGACCGAGTTATGTGGAAGTATTTTCAGCATTGTGGCGAAGAGTTGCGGTAAACTGATGTCAGATTTGAGGTGAAATGATGTTCGAATTGTGTGGAAGTAACGTCCACGTTGTTGCAAAATCATGAGATACACCTCTTCTTTTACGTCACATGAAACAAGAACGTCACTGCGCACAGTGTCTCACTTTCTTGTAAAAATATGGTGGCGCCCTACAGCAACTCTTCGGAAAGTAAACACATCCCAAAGTATGACATTGAATGGATTATTTCCATAAAACACCTCATTTTACAGACCAATTAAGTAGTGCAAATTCCTGAAGAAAAATGATGTTGCTAGATAACACGGTGAAGCATGTTTGAGGTGATCAGAGTATTGTGTTCTTGCAATCTGGGTGGATACATGTCTACAATACCTGCCCTGGTTATACATGTAACATTCTCATCACTTGACTGGGATTAGGATTTAATGTCGTTTTCAACTATGTTTCAGTCATATCACGACACTGCCTACATATGTGCCAGGACACGAGGGTGTCCACAGTTCCTATTATCCTGGACACTGATCAGCCCAGCCAGTACAGCATCTTGACCTAGCATTTGGCTCGGACATGGTTACATAAATGGAATAGAAATCCTCTGAGAAGGTCGTCTGAGAAGGTATAATTCCTCTTTTCATTTCTTTTCAGGTGATCATAGCCAAGTTTGCTAAGGTACCTGAGCCAGAATTCCCTGGTCATGTGATACTTGAACAATTTCAAGCACAGGTAAGTAGTCTTATGGATTTGTGTTCTACGGTCATCTCCCTAATAAGTCAGTCACAGGAAGTGAAACTATAATGTCTGGGGATGATCAAATTGCAGTTGACATAATGGTTAAAAAAAATCATGTCTTTGTTATTTCTGTGATTTTATAAGATGATCAAATATACTAGAACAACCGATTGAATTTCGTCCCTAATATTTGGGCCGGGTGATTGAATTTTGACAGGTAGATTTAATTATTAAAGGGATTACTGTAAACATGCACTCTGCATCTACATTGTATTGGTCCTTTTCATGCTGTCATTAGTCCCCAAGGATCATCTGAATGTGAACATGATGCTTGAATTTTAACATATCGGTTCACTTGGGTAAAATAATGTTCTAGACATTTTATCTGAAAGCTTAAAAATTGTTCACTGTTTTTCTCCCTTGGCAAGTATATTGTTATCACCCATGTCTTGTGTTTGTACATTCAAGTAAATATATCTTCTGAAGAATTCTTCCTTGGCTGACAAGATTGACACCGGACATGCATCTGATATGGACCAGGAGTCATTGTATCTTTCATGCATGTTATTTGCTAAGATACCTTATCTGTTTATGACTGTAGGTGGGAGCTGCACTGCGTCCAGCATTTTCTACAGAAACTCCATCAGATGTCACAGCTGCAGCATGTGAGGTATGTCACCTGTTCTTCAGTATCAGTCTGAAATTTTCAAAAGAGCTGGTACAGGGAGAGGAGATGAGGTTCCAGATAATTTGTTAAATATAATGTCATTATGCCCATAGCGATCGCTTTGTCCGTCCGTCTGTCCGTCCGAATTTCTTGTCCGAGCAATATCTCGGTTAATATTTGATGGACAGGATTGAAACTTGCATGGAATGTGGCTAGTGCCTCGTAGATGTGCAGCGTTGAGTTTTTTCCGAGTTCCGGTATAATTTTCAAGAGTTATGGCCCTTTTTCTGAAATCTCTGTGAATGGGACTTGTCCGGCCTGGATCTTGGTTAATATTGTATGGACAAGTATGAAATTTGCATGATATGTGGTCAGTGCCCCACAGTTGTGCAGCGTAAAGTTTCTTCACGTTTCGCTTATATTTTCAAGAGTTATGGCCCTTTATTCTTGAATTCTTCGTGAATTGGGACTTGTCCGGGCTGGATCTCGGTTAATATTGTATGGACAATTATGAAATTTGCAGGATATGTTGTCAGTGCCCTGTAGTTGAGCAGCGTGAAGTTTCTCCGCGTTTCACATATATTTTCAAGAGTTATGGCCCTTTTTTCTTCAAATTTGTGTGAATTGGGACTTGTCCGGGCTGGATCTCGGTTAATATTGTATGGACAATTATGTAATTTGCAGGATATGTGGTCAGTGCCCTGTAGTTGTGCAGCGTGAAGTTTCTCCACATTTCGCGTATATTTTCAACAGTTATGGCCCTTTTTTCTTCAAAGCTTTGAGACTTGTAGGGCTGGATCTCGGTTAATATTGTATGGACAAGTATGAAATTTGCATGATATGTGGTCAGTGACCCATTGGTGTGCAGCGTGAAGTTTCTCTGCTTTCGGTTATATTTTCATGAGTTATGGCCCTTTGTTTATCAAAACTAAAGTGAATGGGATATATTCATTTGTCCAGGCTGGATCTCAGTCCATAACCGATTTGGACCAGAAAAATGGCTATATTATATATTATCCTACATTCCAAAGCAGACAACATAGGTCCTGAAGTTAAAGTATGAAGTTGCCCCAAAAGAGTGAATTGGGTGCAAAATTCAAAGTTCACTGATCGCTTCATAATTTCACCACAATATACTCCCAAGGAATGTAGGTCTCATAACCAGGTCACATTTTCGGATTTGGCGAAAGCCCTGGCGACCATCTTGCATCGAAACATCGTATTATCACTTGTTGGCTGATACTTGGAATATGTATTATGTGAGGCATGGCAAAAAAAGTGACAGAAACAGAATTTTTATAATTATCCAAATTAGGCCTCCACCAACCAATAAACAACAGAACAATGGCGGGGCAGTGTCGGATTAAAGCGGAAGGGGGGGGGGCATACAATTGAGCAATCTCTGATTGCTTCCTTCCTGTGTTCTTATAGTTTGACAAGTGGTAGTAGCATAGGCAAGATCAAACATGCAATTATGGGTCGCCAGGCTCATTCTTGCATAAACTGGGAATTTGTATGACCTACTGTAATGTTTTAACCCTAC
The DNA here is from genome assembly GCA_036873755.1 of Hanleya hanleyi. Classification (NCBI taxonomy): domain Eukaryota; kingdom Metazoa; phylum Mollusca; class Polyplacophora; order Lepidopleurida; family Hanleyidae; genus Hanleya; species Hanleya hanleyi. The sequence continues at coordinate 126,799 of JAVTVY010039813.1, read as the reverse complement.
TCTGTTTGAGATTAGATAGGAATACTATGGAAAATGCAAGATGTTAAAATGTCAGTAGTTTTCTGGAACAATGAAGAAATCTAATAAACATGGGGTGTCACCAAGCACTTCTTTGGGAAAGGGGGATGCTAACATGGCCAACCATGCTCCTAACGCAAAATTACCACGATACAATTTTTCTCTTCTCAGGTCATCTTGTTTCTGCTCATTCTACTTTTAATATCCCAATCATGGTAGACATAATATCTGATTCATAACCCTACGCCTGAGGAAAACAGTGAACAGTTTTATGCCTTAAATTAATTACTAAAAGTGATGTAAAGCCTTTTCCCAGATGCATCAATTTAAACATTATGTATGTTATCAAATATGTTTTTCTCTTGTCACAGGTCTGCAGTAGATGGATTGGTAGTGGTGTGGCCAGAGATTTGAATGATCTTCGTAGAGTCCATCATTTACTCGTCTCATCTCTGGCCAAATTGAAGATGGGCCAGGCTCGCTCCCAGCTCTACAATGAGAGTGCCACCACCATGGAAAAACTGGCTGTTCTCAAGGCCTGGGCAGAGGTTGGTCCTCATACTGGTGTTGTAATGATTATTTTTTATGACCAAAGTAATTAAGTGACCGTCCTACTTGTTTATGTCATATTCAATATTTTACCATATACATGAAAATAAATTAAGATGAATTGATAATCTAGCATGTCTTAGATTTCAGTTATATGAATTAGGCCAAGAAAAATGTATATCATTTTCAAATTATCATGGGCATTCTGAAGAGATGTTCAGAGCCCAAATTTGAAAACTTGAAAGATTAAACACTTTCTGACCCTCTCTGCCCAACCATGTGATTCCCGGTGATCATGTATAAATGCCAACATGAACGAGTTAACATGGAGAAAATTTTGTGTCCCATATGAAATTTACCTTCAGAAATCCTATCAATTTTAGACTGGTTAACCCCCCTCCCCAACTCCTTCTCAAATCAGACTAGAATATTTCTGTTTCAACATAACCAGTCTTGCATCCAATGCATCACTTGGGACTCGAATAACATGCCGGCTCAGTGAAAGATTGGGCAGCTGAAACTGTTACAAAATTGGGCCCCAAACCCTAATTATTTATTTTTTATTAATATGTAATGCTATTTGAACAGATAACAGCCTTTTCTAACACAACAGTCATGGGTGAGGAGTCTCTTGGTCAAAGGGGGATAACTCCAGAACAAAGTTTGAAGGTTTTGTTTCAAAATGACACTGCATTGACCAAAAGCAAATGTTTCCCTTTTCAGTCTTATGAGAATTTGTGCAGTAAAAAAATGGATTGTTGTTCGACAGTATTGAAGTAGTTACGATGTTTGATGTTGATATGCTTGTAGGTGTACATTGTGGCTGTACAGAGGGAAAGAGAAAAGGCACAAATCAAACCAAAGAATGAGAAAGAGGAAGAATTGTACGAATACTCTGGGGAAAGTTTGCTGAGTTTGGTTCAGCCAGAGTTAGCTCCCCTCAGTGAACATTGGCTGGCTGCACTCAAAGACCATGCCCTCTTGTCATTACCCCAAGGTTAGAGATTCTTATGCTTGATTTATACCCATTTCATTAAAACTGTCATCTGAGACATCAAGACGAGAAGACATCTGTGAATGTATGTTACCTGGTAAAAACTTGAAGCTAAATATTCCTTTTGACTCTGGGAAACGATACTTTTGAACCAACAGATAAAAACAAGTGAAATAATAATTATACAGAAATTAAGTTATATGGTTGGAGGCAGAAGTATACTGGATCCTTTGGATCAGAGATTTGCGTGGAATTTGAAAGTAATTGCACACAAATCACTGTTTTGATCATGAAACTATCATGGTAGGATGTCTTGATCCTCAGCCATTGAGGCCTAAATTAAAAAGGTGTTTGTTTGGGGTAACCCGACCGACCCAACAATATCCCCGCGACTCAAAAGTTTTTAAGAAATATTTTTTGGGAATTTTTTTGCTCCCCAAAATCTGTCGAAGAAAATCGAATGTTTATAGTTCGAAAACTTGTGGGAACAGCTTCGCTAATTTCCCGGGCTGAGTGGCCCTCAAAATTTTTAACATAGCAAAGCCACACGAGGGTTCCCGACAGCAGAGCGCATGGTTAAAAATGGCGGCCCAATGGTGTTGCGTTTTTGCCAGGAAAAAGAACCGTAAATGGCCACTGTGCAAATAAATGAGAAAGGAAGATTCAACTAGGGTTGCCAATTGGATGAACTCTTTAAGCACGTTTGCCGTACGGTTTAGTTAACGAGGATAAATATTTGTCTCTTTGTTGATCGATGTACGACCATCGCTGAAGGAGAAACGAAAATTCTGAGACGGCAGTGGCCGGTGGAAGTGACAACAGGTGATCTGTGATAACGTTTTTTCGTGAATATATTATTTATCATCCGTTGTCGATTTCATACCGAGTTACGTCGAGAGAAGTCATATCTATTGGCTATAATCCCCAGAAATATGGAAGGAAGAGAGGTAGCTGTCTATGCAAAGACGGCAACGTGGAGCCAACGTTATGTCGAACAACAACAACTCAACGAAAAGTTACGCTTCTCGGTTGTTCTTGAGGCATCCTTGCCATGATATTTTGGGATAAATTTCTGCTGCATTATAGGGCATACATATTTAGCAGTTAAACCCAAAATGCAGTACCTTTTTTTTGTCATTAAGTACGAGGAATACCTGATTCATAAATTATCAGGTTTGGGATAAAGCTATTTGGAGCTTTTTTAGATCCATCAGGCTTTTTTAGCTTGATCAAGCTTTAAAAATGTCACTTTTACTCGTACTGATCATGGGATGTCCAATTTCCGTGGCGAAGCGGGCGTTCACAGTTTCACCATGCTGAGCCGAACATGGGAGAAGTTCAAAACCGAAAGAATCTCCCTTGTTCACAATTGCGTTGTTATATTTCATATCAAATTATTCTTATGATGCACAGTCAACAACGTTTCCTCGCCTCCTGTATTGTCATCAACACTTTATATCTCCTCATAAAACGTCCAACTTGAAGCCATCATGGCGCCTCGCTTTCACTATGATCTGGCCAGCCCACGTGATCGGATATGCCGAAATATGGATTTTTAATTTTCCATCGGGTATAGTGGACCTGAATGCACATACAAGCCAAAATTTCAAATATGGAATAACAAATTGAGCTATTAATCACATCTAAAGAATGATTACTTGGTGGTGAAACTCGTTCAATAAAAGATATATTATTTTACGAAACATTGTCATCAGAACCAATAGCAGCAGTTGTCCCTTTCCTGTCAAAACGCACACACCACGTTTACAGACATGAACAGGTGGTTCAGGCATGCTACCAACTATTAAGTATGAAATCTGGGATTCCAGGTGTACAGTCCCATGATTTGATCTGTACTAACCCACAGTATTTTTTTTGCCCAAATAAAAGTTTGGTTTGTATGTACATGATGTGCATTCAGGTCCACCATACCCGATGGAAAATTAAAAATCCATATTTCGGCATATCCGATCACGTGGGCTGGCCAGATCATACTGAAAGCGAGGCGCCATGATGGCTTCAAGTTGGACGTTTTATGAGGAGATATAAAGTGTTGATGACAATACAGGAGGTGAGGAAACGTTGTTGACTGTGCATCATAAGAATAATTTGATATGAAATATAACAACAACGCAATTGTGAACAAGGGAGATTCTTTCGGTTTTGAACTTCTCCCATGTTCGGCTCAGCATGGTAAAACTGTGAACGCCCGCTTCGCCACGGAAATTGGACATCCCATGATCAGTACGAGTAAAAGTGACATTTTTAAAGCTCGATCAAGCTAAAAAAGCCTGATGGATCTAAAAAAGCTCCAAATAGCTTTATCCCAAACCTGATTATTACTTTTTGGAACTATTGCCTGTCTCGCATGGCGATGGGATGGGATTTTCGGCAATATATATGTTCTCCTCAGAGAAGTGAAATTCCCCACAGTATCTATACTTGATTTGTGCATTTTTATTCTGAAATTTGAAGGAAATCTGTTCAGAACCGAAGAAAATCTGGCCTTGCATGTTATTTTCAGAGCAGAATGTTTTCTTGCAATGTTGTATCATTGTAGGCGCTATGAAAATCACGTGTGAGGTATTGGTAAATTTCAGAATAAAAATGCACAAATAACATAGATACTGTGAAGAATTTCAATGCTTTGAGATAAACTGGCTCCGATATTTCACGAAAATCCCATCTAATCGTAATTTGAGACAGACAGTAAACTGTCTGCCCAATAAAAAAATAAAAAATAAAATAAAATAAATTTTCGACCGACCGACCCATTCTCACTGACCAGGGTCTGTTACCCCAAACAAACACCTTTTTATACGCCCGCCCAAAAGGCGGTCGTATTATGGGATGGCGGTTTCCGTCCGTCTGTCCGTCTGTCCGTCTGTCCGGTTCTCGTGTCCGGTCTATATCTGGGACAGTTTCCTATCCACAGCTCCAATTTTTGGTGAGTGGATACCCTACGGGGAGACGATGTGTCGCGTACCAAAATGAAGGTCGAGGTCACAGGTCAAAGGTCACTGGCCTAGAAAACAGGAAATCACTGAAGTGTTCGTGTCCGGTCTATATCTGTGAACGTTTTCTATCCACAGTTGCAATTTTTTGTGAGTGGATACGCCAGGTGGAGACGATGTGTCGCGTACCAAAATTAAGGTCGAGGTCAGAGGTCAAAGGTCACTGTTGTCAAAAATCAGGAAATCATTGATCGTTGACAGTTTTCTATCTACAGTTCTAATTTTTGGTGAGTGGATGCCCTAGGGGGGAACGATGTGTTGCATATTAAATGTAGGTCAAGGTCAGAGGTCAAAGGTCAGTGTGATCAAAAAATCAGGAAATCGTTAAAAAATTCTTATTTTTTGTGAGTGGATTCAATAGGCGGAAATGAAGTGATGCATAACAAAAATTAGGTCAAGGTCAAAGGTCACTGACCCCAAAATTAGGAAATTATTAAAAATAACATTTTTTGTGTCCATTGAGAAATTGAGGGGAGACGGTTTGTCATGTACCAAAATTTAGGCCAAGGTCAAAGGTCAAGGTCACTGTGACCCCAAAATCAGGAAATCATTAAAAATATGAGACGGTTTGTCATGTACCAAAATTTAGGCAACGGTCAAGGTCACTGTGACCCCAAAATCAGTAGATACATTAAGGAGACACAATGTGTCACATACCAAAATGTAGGTCAAGGTCAAAGGTCAAGGTCACTGTGACCCCAAAATCGTGAAATTGTTAAAAATCATGATTTTTTGTGTCCATTGAGAAATTGAGGGGAGACGGTTTGTCATGTACCAAAATTTAGGCCAAGGTCAAAGGTCAAGGTCACTGTGACCCCAAAATCAGGAAATCATTAATAATTATGATTTTTTTTGTGTCCATTGTTAGATTGAGGGAAGACGATGTGTTGTGTACCAAAATTGTGGTCAAGGTCAAAGGTCAAGCTCACTGCTACCCCAACATCAAGAAATCATTAAAAGTCACATTTTCATATGTCTGTCGAAGACGAGGTCGTGTAATGTGATGTTGCGTTCTGTCCATTCATCCATTAACATTTGTTGTCCATGCGATAGCTCTAGTTTCAAGGTTTGGATTGGTACTAAACTTTGAGTATACCTTACTCGCATGGCAAAGTCGAGCCATACATATGAGATCAATTTGTCAAAGGTCTAGGTCGCAGTCCCCCAAAACTGAATCAAGCTTAGCTGACTAAATGTGTTGGAATATTGTTGGAATATTCAAGTCTTTCCCCTGCATGTATATGATATTGTTCTGTGGGGTTGTCTCCCATGTTTGAAACGTTTCATTTAGTTAAACTGTTGTGAAATAAAAACCATACATTTACTAATTTAACGGGAAAAGGAGTCCTTTATGAACTTCACACCTGTTTATTAACTCAAGAACAAAGGTTTACTTCATCACTTTCTTCTTCCTTCATGAAAAATTCTCTCGTCTGAAAGGAATTCATTTGCAGGAAAACTACTATTTTCTTGTGTTTGACTATTGTCGATTTCAGTGTGGGATATGTGAGCTCTCAGCTCTTGCTTCAAGGTCAACCAGTTACCAAGAGTTAAGCTCATTTTAGTTTATCATTCAATGTAAGATGTGATATATGTTACATTCTTATAAGCAAAAAATTGTAGACCTTTCTCCGGATTGCTAGATCAATTGGAATCAAGGCTATTAAACAACCTTGAAATGTGAACCAATGTAATTCCAGATATACGGGCGTATATTGAAGCCCCTTGGGCTCTTGTTAATTTAGGCCTGATCCAAATCCCAATGTTGTATGTTCGTGCACTATACCAGGATTAGGAATATGAAAATGTTTAGCTTATTCCTTTTCATTTGATATTTAAGAAGTTATGAGCTCAGTCAAAATTAGTCATTTCCTGTTTACAATGCAAACATGGTTGTGTATTTTCAGAATACTCTAGTCAATTACCACCTGAAGGTGGCGCTTTCTACCAAGTGGAAACAATGGAGTCCGCACGTCCCCATTACAGAAATGCCTGGCCGTCTATACTATATGCTGTGTCGATTTGGTTGAATGAGACCGGGTTCTCAGACACCAGCACAGAGAGAAAGGAAGCGAAAGCTGCGAATGGGCGCTCCCCCAGCATGTTACCCCTGACCCCAGCTAATATGGCCAATGTTCCAGCCAATATGAACCCGGATGAAGTGAATGCAGACCGATTTTACCTTATTTTAGGTAGGTTATCTCACAAATTTGGATCATTGAATGATATATTTTTACAGATTTATGGATATGATAATCCCTCTAAAATTCAATCCCCCTATTAAATTTCAAATCACCCCCAATTGTGGGGACAAAATACCATCAGTGGTTCTAATAAATCACTCTCTAAAATCATTGAAATAACAAAGAAATAAAGGATTATATGCATGACTTCGAACTATTTTGTCAACTTTCTGTCCTTATATATTTGATAACCCCCCAGGTTTTATTGTGGGAAATTTCAATTCCTGTGATTGAATTATTAGAGTGTTTAGCATACATAACAGTTCAGCTGTATAACATTCTGTACCATTTACACATGCAATATCAGAGAGATATCTTCATGTTCACTCACATTTCAAACAGTGTCAGTGACCTTGGTCCATACATGAGATAAGATATTAATATTGTATATATTTATTATAACAAAGAAATATGTATACCTGCATGCAGTACTTTTCACACATATAAACATTTTTGCTGTAATTGATTGAATCATTTCTTTACTTCTGTTAATTGTTGTATTAATGAATGGTGGTCCTCCTTTCCTGTATTTTGTTCAGGTATCTGTATGGAGTCATTCTGTAGCCCGACGTCGAGACTGCCAGATAACACAGTGGACACGTGCCTGAAGGCTATCAAGACGTTACTGGATTCCAGCTGGCCGAGAAAACTCCTCGGAGAGGAGGCCACTCTCTCCAGGGAACTTCTGAACGTCATGCACAGGTTTGTTCACTGACAGTCTTGAGCCACAGGCCCATAGCCAAGAAAGGTTTTCTTGATTTGGGCGATCCCCGCTTTTTGTTTCCGGGAAATAACTTTTGAAAAACTGAATGGATTATTTTCAAATTTGGTATGTGAGCACCTCGCCTCAAGATCTCACTGGTGATTGTTTTTCATGCTGGTCCACTTATAGGTGGCGCCCACTGGGGGCCAAGTTAAAATTTTGTTTCTGGAAGTTTTGAAAACCTAACTGATTTCTTTTCAAATTTGGTAAGTGGGTACCTTGCCTCCAGATCTCGCCTGGGATTGTTTTTCACATTGATCCGCCTATAGGTGGCACCACCTGGGGGCGTTTCCGGACAATAACTTTTGAAAACCTGAATGGATTCTTTTCAAATTTGGTATGTGGGTACCTTGCCTCAAGATCTCGCTTGGGATTGGTTTTCATGGTGATCGACTTAGGTGACACCACCTGTGGGCCAAGTAAGAATTTTGTTTCCGGACAACAACTTCTGAAAACCGGACTGGCTTAGGACAGTTTTGGTAATTGTGGGTACCTTGCCACTGGATCTGATTTGGGATTGCTCTCCTTGGCGGATCCTGAATGTTACAGTACCAAGCCAAATCAATTGTTTCAATGTCGGGGGATGTCAACCGCTCAGATTTTCATTTAGAACAGGATTTTGACAACATGGTTCAAAATCATGCATATAATCCATTATTTCTTCGTTATTTTTATGATTTTAGAGGGTGATCAATTTCATTACAACAGTCAATTGAATTTTGTCCCTGAAATTGCGTGTGATTGAATTTTGATAGGCAGATTGAATTATTTAGACGGTTAGATTACCGTATGCCTACTCTGAACCCTTTTATATTCTGATAGTCAATATGAAATGTTGAAGGTTGAATTAAAACATATTCTGATATTGAATGTTGATAGGTTGTTGTTGACGAGGGAGAACAGCAGTACGCAGCTACTGGTCCTGGACGTAGTGAAGAGAGTGATAAGAGCGGCACAAGAGTTCCTCGTCTCAGATAAACTCAGACAGAAAGGTTTGTACTCAAATTTCTGTAATGGTCTTCAGCTGGACTTGAAGGATATATGTCCCGCCCCATTCACGTTCTTCTGGCATCAGATTTGGTTGAAACCTAGCACACCGCCTGTTTTCACATATGTCTTAGCTAATCAACATGCATCATCCGTTACATAACGGCATGGATTAGAGTAGGCACAAAGCTGAACCAGACACTGTAATGTGTTTTCTTCCAACGTTTTTTAACACATCTAGCCTTGTTCACATGTAACATGACTGATATTCAATAATTATTGCACAGTGTTATATGTAAGTAATGTTGAGATTCGTAGTGGTAATAAGAAGGTATTTCACCTGCTTTCACATCTCATCCTTTTTATATAGGAGTACATGTCAATTCACAGATGACTAAAAAGTGCAATTATCCATTTAAAATTTATTAGAACAAGTTGATCGAATAGTTAAAAGAAAAAAAAATTCAAAAACCAAAAAAGAAATAGATAAGCACAGTGAAATGGTGGTACAGGTCTTACGTTTGTTCACATGTTACAGAACTGGACTGTTCAACACCGAGTAATGAGGGAAGCACAGATTCTATGGATACAGTAGATAGCACGGTGTCGATGGGCGAAGGAGGGCAGACAGGGGAGATAACCCCGGGCAAATCTGTGGTGTACGCCTGTCTGGAGGTATGCCTCTGTGTAGTGGTGAGGAATATCCCCGCGCTCAACCCTGCGGCGCCTCAGACTGGCTTCCAGGTGCCCACCTATCTCACCAAACTTTCGGAGGAGGCTTGTCAGCTGGTCTCCAATGTTGTCATGATAATGGCCGACATGCCAAACCTCTGTTCACCCATTGGTGAGTGAATTCTTGACACTTCAGTGAATTTTTCTGTGTGTTATATGTTATACAGGCACACATATTCCTCTCTATATATATTCCCACATCAAAGCATTTACCTTGAGTGATAACATGCCACTGTTAAAGAAAACCACATTTTCAATCTGTTTCTGCATGGGTCTCTGACAGTAAAAGAGATGAGCATGAAACTCGAATAGCGATGCACAGTTTATGGCAAAGGAAATCTCTGCAACAGGTGGGCTACATACAAACCATGACATTGATTCTAGCCTTTTAACAGGCAATAGCTCACATACTAATATAAAGTAGACTGTTCTGAGAATAACAAGGGCTTTTGCTTCATCTTTTGATATTCTGTTTCCATTTCGCTTAATACCCCTCGGGCAGTTTTTGCCTGAAGCGTATCGTCAGCATTATCTGTCTGTTCATCTTTCTTGTGGACATGATATCTCAAGAAGGATTAAAGCCAGACCATTTAAAATCATACTACATATGCAATTAATGATGGGTCAGAAGTCTATTGATGATGATGGACCATGACTCAATTTATAAAGGTCAAATTCTGATTTTCTTTTGTTTTGCTTATCTCAACCTGTAGGGAGTGTAGCTATCCTGCCCACAGTGCTGTACCTCATCACAGGAGTGTTGAGAGAGCTGAGTGCTAAGACGTCTGAACACCAGACCCCAACAACTATCACAGCCTGCTTACACGCCCTCAAGACACTCTGTACATCTCCACTCACGCAGGACGAACTCTGCTCCACGGAATGGCTCAAACTCTTACAAAGTGCTCTCGTCACAGTGCTCCATTTTGCTAAACCAGGTAAGTCTATCAAATATTCAGATATCTCGCCATTGATTGGTGGATTGTTCCTCCAAATTCCCTCTCAATGAAAATTGTTCATTGGAGTTTAAAAATTCAAATCAACTTAACCAGTTTCAGAATGGGGAAACATATTCCTTGGCACTATAAAGTTTCTAAAATGATCTAGTTGATATGGCATCTGCCATCAATGGATATGAGTGCGGAAAAAAATTCTGCTTAACAGCTGTCATTTGTGAATATATAAACACAAACTGCAAAATGTTTTTGGGTCAATTATAATGTCAGGCTGGTGTCAATTTTCAGAATTGTCTGGGTTTTGTGGGAAGCAAAACGCCATGTCATTTTGGTCTCATACTGTTGTTGTTCTCACAGGTGATGATAGGCCAGGGATGAATGACAAGACGCTAATTCGGACCCTATCTGTGTTTATCGCGTCCTGTCCCAAGGAAGTACAGGGCTATCAGAACATTGTTAATCCCTGTCTGGACGCCTTCAAGGATGCTTGGGACTCGGATGATGTAGAGGTCAGTAAAGCAGGCATGATCTAAAAAATTGAGCCAAATTACCTGAAGTGCCATCTTTTATAGAAGCTGAGGTGGCTGAGGGGTTTATAGTGCTTACGTATCAAGTTCTGTTGACTGGAAGTTACTCTGTAGGTCACTTTACTAAAAATCAACTCACCAGCTGGTAGGTGATGGCTTTTTATGGAGAAATGTAAATTATGTACATCATAGCTCATATTTTATATATGCAAAGTTAGAAATTTGAAGTTTCAGACCGAGAAGGCATGTAATTGTGCATACGATATTAATGCACTGATAAATGAGTGGAAGTAATAAAAAAAAAAAGAGACTTAGAAAGTACGAAATATTACTTCTCTGAAGAAGTAAACCTGCGGAATTCTTCTCAGCCAGTACCATATTTATAGCCCACTTTACAGGACTTTAGCATCATGTTCACTCTGTCCACTTGAAGTAGACAATAACTTATGCCTCTATCTTATGCAAATATTCAATATCTAAAGTTGTTTGAATAATCTCTCTTGTTGATATGTTTATCAGCTCAAGCACCAGTGTCTGCAGGCCTTCATCTCAATACTACAACACCCTGACCGTGACATCTCCACCCCGTACATCCATGCAGTCGGGCCAAAGGTCTTTGAATACATGTACGGTATTAGCAGCAGCAGGCCTGCCACGGAGACTGACCTCGATGTGGTTATAGGCTCTATTAACATGGTGGAGAGTCTGATCTCCATGGCAGAGGATGATAAACGTGAGTTATTCAGGCATGAGAATTTTACTTCAATAGGCTGATTTAAGATTTTTTAATCAAAATTTTGAAAAACAAAAAGTTTTCAGTTCTGTCTGAAAATGCCCAAAACAACCATATTCCTGGTTATGGACAGTAAATTTCAGACTTTCTAAGTAGATTTCTGACTTTTTCAGAAGTGACAATTCCTATGCCTGGTTATTACAAGTGAACCATTTTGTGTAGACGCAGTCAGCTGATCAACATGCTCGAGTTTGAGGTCAAAAGAAGATGAGAGTAGAATCATCTTGACTTAACATCTTCAGAAACACTGTAATTGGCTGCTGGAGAAACTGGAAGAATATACAGCCTGGACATTCAAATATAAATTCAAATCTACCAATCAACGGTCTTGTAACTGGAAGATAAGGCATTGAAGATTTTAAATTTAAAGATTGTCATCACTCAAGATAAACCTTGCTTGAGTAACATTCAATTCTCATTTATGCGGAAGCACATGCATAAAATAGTATGTATTTGAGTAAATGCTTCATGAAAGTCCCCTTTGTTCCAGGCATCGATAAATTTTCTGTCAATTGATGGTGATGTTAAATTGCATGTATCATATGGCTTGTTGGTTAGAATTGATGTGTTTAGACATGGAGGAAGTTTGAGGATATTTACAGTGGACAGGACTGAGTTAGGGTTGAACGTAACAATCATTCCTGTCACTTTGTGGCTTTTAGTGAGTGAGTGATTGCTATATCTTCTCGTATAAAACACCAAGTTACTTTATTGTTTCTATGAACAGGTGTTGGCCTGCTGGCTCTCTTGTTTCAGTCTGACTTATTGTCTAACATTGGTGTTTCTATCAACAGGTGTTGGCCTGCTGGCTCTCTTGGTCCCCATTCTGGTATCCTTTCTACTGGACGACTCCAAACTGGTCTTGACCGGCAAATCATCTCGAGCTCTCCACGATTTTGCTCTTCAAAGACTGATGAAAATTGGCCCCCTCTATCCCGAGGAATTTCGAACAATTATGATGTCTGCGGCTGACCTCAAGCCCAAACTGGAGGCGGCAATTCGGGCCAGCCAGGCGAGCAAGAAACAAGCGAAAAACCAAGCCATGGGAAAATCCACCCAACAACAGGTGAAAGCTCCCTCAATAACATTGAAAACAAGTTTTACGAATTTCACTGGATGACAGACTGAAACTCGTCTTAGGTTAAACCCGGTATAAGTGTACAATTTTTTTGTTAGGATTTTTAGCTACAGCATAACACAATGCATTGTTAAGCAGAGAAATGTACGGTGTGATAGGAATATCATTCGTCATGAAACATGTAAAACTCAGATATATGATGTTTATTTATTTGTGGGAACAAAGTTCCAGCATTAGGAAATTAGTTCATGTATTCGAACTCCAAGAGGAACTTATCTGATTGGTCAGTAATTGAATCCTGTCAACATTATTTGCTTTAACCAAAGGAATCTGGAAGTATATATTTGAGGAACTTTGGAATCTTTTGTCATGGAGGTACAGTAAATGATGTAGAGCTGATTTGATTGTGGTGTAACTATGGTGAAAGAATTAACAGAGGTGTCTTAAAAGAACTGCGGTGTATTCGAAACGAACAACCAAATCTCTTTCCTGTGGCAAGAGAAGACATTTATATACGCCCATTATGAAACAAGGTCATATAATGCGATATGGATTTCTGTTCATCTGTTATAAGTATTCGTGTTCACGCGATATATGGCTTGTTCCAAACTTTGGTTATACCTTTATCCATTGGGCAAAGATGAAACATATTCATTTAGAGGTGAAAGGTTAAGGTCACTGTGGCCAAAAAATCAGTAAATCATTGAGTTTATTTTACAAGTAGAATTCAGAGATTTGGATTACTTCTAAGCTCTCCAAATTCATACAAGATATGTAATTGGAGATCGACTAGAAGCCTTTCAAATTTGACTGACATTGACCTATTTTATCAAGGTCAAATTCTAGTTAATGTGATATGTTTTAAGATTATAGCTAGGCTTTTCAAATGCATACATGCACTACTGGCGATGTGGTAGAAGCAAAAACAAGTTGACTGATTTTTTCAATGCCAGATTCTGATACGTTCAGTGATATCTTTCGTAGCTATGTGTTTTCCAAATTCAGGCCACATGTAAGTGTTGATGAATCAGTTTTCTGAAGACCATGACCTATATTTCCAGGTCAAGTTCGATATTTACGATATTTTATGAAGGATCATAGCTAAGACTCAAAATTTATGTCTGTTGTTAAGTTTTCGTTTCTGCATTCAGAGGTGTGTGCTGGCGTATATTGAAGCTCATAAGGCTCTTGTTCAAGAAAGCCGGAGATCTTTTGTGATGGAGGTACAAAATATTTTGTGGATATATCTAAGGGGGAAACAGATTGAAGTTACAGCATGAGTTGTTCCAGGTTATGCTGATGCAAAGATCTTTGGGAAAAGGGGTAAAACAGTGTCACAAATTGTCAAAAGAAAATCAAAGTGACTTAAAATTTTACTATTATATACATAGACTTGACTGCCTTTTTGTACATAATCTACATATATCAGTGTTCGAAACTTGTTCATGTATCAGTAGCTGTTATAGTGATGTTATCCTGTATAATGTATATATGGTATTTTGTGCTGTATTGTTGAACCGGACTCTCCCATGTTGAGAGTATGGCATCTTCCTCCAGTACATATGGACTTATACTGCTCTAGATTTCTTGGGGTGTTCGCACAAACTCTTACCCTTGTCATGTATTGTTGGTTTCTGTGCACAGTGCTTTTCAGGGTTTAGAATTACCAGGTACAGAAAATTTTGAATATTCATTTAACCATATACTGTTTCCTATAAATGATAAGAGAAAGATTGGACATGTTGAATATGTAAATAATCATGCTGTTGAACAAAGGAAACTTCAGAACATTTGAGGAACTAGATACTGTTGTTTTAATGACATTATTAAGGAAGGGTTAAATAGGTAAATAATGATGCTCCAGAACATCTAATTTGATCATTTCATTCCACCTTTACGGCTTTTAATAGCTTGATCATGTTAATTATATAGCTGGTTAGAGAGCTTCTGTGTTGGATATATGTACCTCATTTCCAATGGAGAGAATTTCAGCTGTACGGTTAATCATATGAATTAATTGATCAGTTTTGTATAGCCGCTTATATACCCGTTGTAGCATGTTTATAATTTAATGTCCTTCTATAACTGTCTATGATGGTGATAAATGTCAAGTTCAATTGTGTTGTCTGCCTATTAAAGCATGACAAGGTTACCTGGTTATATTGGATTTCATGGATATTTGTGATAGCTGTCCTTGATTATGTTAATAGTGGCATGTTGAAAAGTTGAAAGCTATTTCTGTACTAGGTCTGTCACGACTCTTAGATTTGCCTATTGTATTTGATTTTTTAGGCTTTAGTTAGTTGTGGTAGAGGAATTATCACCATAATGATTTCATCCTAGAATATAAGATACAGGAATGTAGTGCAAAAATAGCTGTTTAACTTTGGGAGCAATGGGGTGAAGCAGGCCCTGCTAACTAATTTTAATAGGTTCCACTTCAGTCTCAAATGATGATTATATATATAAAATACCCAAACATTTCCTATGCTAGCCTACCACACATTTCCCTCATCTTCATTGCTGATGCAGACAAAACAGTGTCGCCAGCTTTCGCAATAAACCAATGTTAAATGCGTACTGGCTTCATGACTGGATAATAGCAGAACTTACCATGCATACTACTAAGAATGTTTCAATATGTTTCTAAATTTATGTGCAAGACACAATTTAACAATGAAGATTGTGTCACGTGACCACCCCAAGGCTTTGAGAATGGTCAAATCTGTTTGGTTCCAAGATTCACTTTGAATGCCTGGGTTCGATGGTTCTGTTCCAGAGCGACGTTGTGGTGGAGAAAATTGTATCCATATTATTTCATCCTAGAATATAAGATATAGGAATGTTGTGTAAAAATAGCTGTTTAACTTTGGAAGCAATGGGGCAAAGCAAAGCCGTGTACGATGTCCGAGTTAAGCAGACAATATAATATTACCCAGATACATGTAGATTGCAATACATCCAAGGGAGACAATTTAACCTTTAACCTTCTGGACAGGTTATTCGACAGGCACACACATGGCATGGCAGGGTGACATTAGTACCCATGGAGCTAGATTCAGTTTATTTCTCTGTACAAGGCATGAAGTATAGTGCTAACCCAAGGTTAGTGAAGTTGACCTTGGATTGTAGGGTGGTGTCATGGATACGAGTTGCACAGCAGACCCGGCTTGACCAGTGCCATTTAATGAAGTGCACCAGTAAATCCAATTCAATCCAACTTTACAGTTGAGAATTTTACCATGTTGGGAAATTTAACTATAGACCAAGTCATACCAAAGACTTCATATAATCAAACCTGTATCTTCCTCGCTTGGTGCTCAGCAGGAAGAAGATAGATCAAGGACTGATTGAACCGTTTTGGGGTATGTGGCTGGGTCATCTTGATATGACTGAAAAATTGTTGAAGGTCATGTCCGGATAAATCACTCTAATAAGTGGTGTGTATTACACCTGGTATCCAGTTTGTAGTTAATAGTGGAATATTCAGATTTGACCATTTGAGTGTTTGCTCATGTATGGTGTGCTGTATGACTGATTTATACAAGGCTACTAATAGCTTCGGTGAATAGCTACATCTACACAGTGCTAAGAACGACACCAACACAAGCCAGACGCAGGTGTCGGAGACATACATAAAGAAATACAACACTTACCGAATGGCACCTGCATGACCAGAAATAAAGTAGTTTTTGTTTTCTGAAAAATAAATTAAGTTTTGCTGTGATCTTGAACATGTTGAAAAGACTAAGACTCAATTTTGTAAATTCATAAGAACCGGTACATATAGGACATTTTTGTGTATCATTTTATGCATTTATTGTGAAGTGTTATTCGACTGATATTGTGATATTTGTGCATGATTCTACGCAAACGCATTCTAGATCATTATAGATCATTTGAAGTGCATCTGGCACATATCATTTGTATATATCTCATTATTAGGTTTATTAATGTGTTAAATTGTGATGTTCTGAACCGGCCGCTTTCTAAAACAACAACAATTTAATGCAGTGATTGTATTGTCGCAGAACTCCTCACTGCAGCATGTGGGAAATAAACTTGAGGTTCTTGAAATCAAAATTTAATTTTCATTAAAAAAAAATTAGGTACAATTCATTTCTTGTGCTTGAAATTGGGTTTTAGGACCCATTATCACTGACTTGTCCTAAAAAACTATATATATGTTCCTCAAATCTGGTTTTCTCCCTACTTGTGATATCAGATTGTATACGGTACCTCATATTGTCAAATAATACCCTCTGATTGCATTGGGGTTATAAATGCTGCACACCGCTTTTGTGTGCATGGCTCTTGACCAATCAGCATCATCCGTTAGTAAATGCTGTGGAGTGGGCTCAGACTGTCACAGCTAAAAAAGAAGTACCTTGTTCTCTTTAGTTGAGCAGCTGGTCTGTTCCTTCTTCTAGAAGATATATTGGATGCATTTTCCATCTCTTTCATATGCAGATTCAAGCTTCCTTTGCCGATAAAATTGATAAAGACTGAATATGCATGTGTGCTACGTTATCAGTCCAATGCAGTCAGAGGATGTTACACCGACAGTTTAGGAGGTTATACACTCTGACAATGGGGGAATGGTTCTCTCAAGCAATGTCCCGATACATGTATATTCTGGAATCATAATCAGTTTAGGGCAATCCCGCTCTCTAAAATGGAGATAAAAAAGGTCGTTTTTGCTCAATAAATCTGTTCACATAATGAATTCAGCAAGATCCTCTTGAGGCATACACAGATATATATATTCGTATCAAATGGTAGTAAAAAAATAAATTGTCATCCATCTAATTTGCATAATAATAGGCCAAACATCTGTCACACTGTTTAATCAACATGGACGTTCTTTAAATGACAAATTAATTTTAGGACATGAAACAATAGATAAATAAATGTGCCTTAAGTTTTAAAGCATTGGTTAAGAAGAAATCAAAAGTTATTGACCAAAAACGACCTTTTTTACCTCCATTCTAGAGAGTGGGATCGCCCTAACCTGATAATAGTTATGCAGTTTACAGAAATCTCCCTAGACATCTATCGCGTGGGTTATTGTTGAAATTGTCACCTGTTCTGATGTTTTCATTATGTTCAGTCTAATTAAAATAAGACCTATCATGCCGCTCCGCTCAGTAGGTCTGAAGGAAAGCCTATGAAGGTCATGTCCAGTGACCTCCGAGTTATAAATAGCGAACCAATCAAGGCAAAGTTCACACGGGGCTTGGTTGACTCGCGACCGGAGTCGAGACCAGCTAACTGTCATCGAGAGCTCAGGAAATTTGAATGTTGCCACATACCAATATAGGCATTTTGATCCCCTAATATACTAATGGTGATAAATCGCGATCTTATAAGTGGGATTTTATACAAATAATAGCAGGTCCGACTATGTTAATTATTTGAAGCGATGGGTGAACTAAATTTTGTGATGAATTTATGCATCCTATAAAAGACAACAACATTTCAGTTAGTTAGCCACAGATTTATTCATTATTCATTATATCCCAGAAAATAGATTATTTATCTGCTGTTATATTAATAAAGGTCAGGTAAAGGGAGACAACTCATATGGATTCGTTTCGCAGTTGATTGTGAAAAAATAGTTCACTCGTTTTTACACAAATGTATCACTCAGTAGATGCCATATACGCCGGGTAGTTTAGCACTATTACAGACTAATTTGTGCACTTTAGCACCGTCATTTGATGGGAACAGTTGATGGTAACTGGAAATGCTAGTCGGCAGCGGTCGCTGAACTTCAGAATTCCCAAGTCGGTTTCTCTTGCATTGAAGACATGATTTTATCGGTCGATTGCCAGAGGTCTCTGGACATGACCCCCATAGACTTACCCCTTCAAACCTACTGAGCGGAGCGGCATCATAGGTCTTATTTTAATCAGACTGCATTATGTTGTGTGCTTGACAATTCTTGTCTCTGAAATTCCTTCGCATTAGAATGAGAGTCACCATACATGGTAATCTGTATTGACCATTCATTATAAACTATGAGATTAATATTAAACGTTCACAATAAGAACTGTATATCCATGTACATGTATGCAGCCGTTACGGTTAGTTCATTATCATAATAATGCTGGTATTTAATTGCCCTGTTCACCTATTCATCGATCCTGGTATTTTGTGGTTTTTGTCATGTCCATATGAACAAATTATTAGCACGCTTTATGGTAGATTTTTATGAGACATAGTTAGTACATTAACTTGACAAATTATGAGACAACGGAACGCTATTTGATGCAGAATTTTACAGCAAATTTATATATACTGTTATACCAATGATTTAGACGGAAGAATTATATGTTAATTGTATCTGTGCAATTTTTACAGGCATATCGAAGCGATATGGGAGACTTGTTAAAAAGAAACATGGTGCCATATCTGTAATAAACATGGAGTTAACCGAACTGTTCAAGCCCATTTAATGAACAGTTAAACAGATTGGTGAGAAATGATTAAGGAATTGTTTGTTCACATATTATTCTCACAAACCCTAAGCTTTACAGTAAAGTGTCCTGCCTGGTTCACTCCCCCTACTCCCAGGTTTACACTTGTGTCGAATATAGGGGCAGCTACATACCAATCCAGTATGGATCTGTACCATGGCATCAACGGCAAATGTCGCAAAGAAACCAATCTCATGTTTGGCTATTCTGAACGTTGATTTTGCACTTTTACAGTTTTGGGGATATATTGCAACGTAACAAACCTGAACACTGGGATTTCCTGGATTTCAACTTCTTTATTAAACACGACGTTTCGCTAAGTCTGCCCTTAGCATTCTCAAGTGTATGATACACTTGAGAATGCTAAGGGCAGACTTAGCGAAACGTCGTGTTTAATAAAGAAGAAGTTGAAATCCAGGAAATCCCAGTGTTCATACTTGTACTACTTATATGTCAAACTGAATGACACTTCAAAATGTCATTCAAAAGTTAAGTAACAAACCTGTTCAGCTGTACATCCCAAAAATAGAACTGCAAATGACCACTGGCAGAAGGCTGCCACATGCCTGTCCTCAATTCCTCTTTGGTGACTGCCATTGGGTACAGTCAGCGATGTGGATGATCTACGTACAAAACATTTGCATATCTCTTTGATAATACAGTTGATCAATTGAGATGTTTTCTTTCCAACACATGTTCTCAAAATCAGGTTTCACACAAATTCTCCTGTATTGAAGCTTTTCTTTCTGTTTTCACATCTCCAGTGCAACTTCCTCACTGGAATTGTCATTAAAATAAAATCTGCCCATGAAACAAAAAATAAAATTGGTGTGGCCTAATTCCAGTTTCAAAATTACTGATTGGTCAATTCAAAATTCTTAAAACTATTGGAGAATTTCCATTGGCTCATTGAGGAGATTGTAAGAACATCTAGCCAGGATTTTCTCATGGATTTTGGTTATTTTTCACTCAACTGTCAAGTTGGGAATATCTGGGGGGGGTTTTATCGAAAAAAGATTCCCATTTCACTGGATACAGTTCGGTTACAAGGGAAGTATAGGTGACACCATATTACCATCATGTATAATGAAAGTTTCTGGAATCGGGTAAATTCTTTGTTGTATAAGGCTGCAAAAACGTGGATTGTAAATATATATACATATAGAATATATTATACGTGTATGTTGAAACTTCGTGCTTGAATTATTTTTCGCTGTAAATATACATGTCCATGAAAGGCTTGTCTAAAAACTGAATGTGTCCTGTTGTTTTTTACCCCTCGGGCAAATTTTGCCCGAAGGGTATTGTCATCGTCAGCGTCGTCTGTCCGTCTGTCTGTCCATCTTTCTTGTGAACACGATATCTCAAGAAGAATTATAGCCAGGCATTGTAAATTCATACCACAAATGTATCGGGTGAAGGGTCAGAAGCCTATTAAAAAGGACTGACCTTGACCTATTTTATCAAGGTCAAATTATAGTATTTGCTATATTTTTTGAAGGATTGAAGCTAGGATCTCCAAATTCATATTACTTATGCAACTGGTTATTGACTAGAAGCCTACCCCAGTTGACTGACCTTGACCTATTTTTTATAGGTCATATACTGTTTATTATAATATAAAATGAAGAAATAAAGCTAGGCTTTCCAAATTAATACTATGTATACATCTGGCGAAGGTCCAGAGGTGTACTGAAGATGACTGACCTTGACGTATTTTATCAAGGTCAAATTATAGTATTTGCTATATTTTTTGCTATATTGTGCAACCCGTGATTGACTAGAAGCCTATCCCAGTTGACTGACCTTGACCTATTTATATATACTGTTTATTATGATATAGCATTGAGAAATAAAGCTAGGCTTTCCAAATTAATACTATGTGTACATCTGTACACCTTGACCTATTTTATCCAAGTGAGATTCTATTTAGTACAATATTCCATGAAAGATTTACATTGTCCAAATTTATACCACTTATGGCTGGACCTGAAGTCTATTGAAGAATATCACTGACCTTGACCTATTTTTAAAAGGTCAAATTCTATATGTTAAGTCTAAGGTCTCCAAATTCCTGTTCCTTATGCAATTAAATTAGAATTGACTTGAAATTGTTTGAAGATGACTGACCTTGATCTATATTTCCAAGATAAAATTACTTTATTTGGTTATAAGCTTTTTAGAAGAGCATATTTAGAGCTAAGAATTCGGTCGATCATGCTCTACCAGAATCTCAGGCCTTGGCAAAAGCGAACTACAGCCAACCCTACTAGATCACATTTTTGTTAATCTAGTTCTAAAAATACACTGATGATATTATACAATGCATGAGTGAGTGAGTGAGTGAATATGATTTAACGTCGCTTTCAACTATATTTCAGTCATATCACGATGTTGGGTCCTATTCCTTTTCACACCCGGGAACCCCACGGGTGCCTCAGTTAGTCGCCTCTTATGACAAGCTCTCTGAGGAGCTGAGGCATATTCTTACCATGATCTGCGGTGTGCACAACGACATCCCAGGTCAATCCCCGGAAGCCCCACGGGGCTACGATGCATGATTGCTGGGTGTAAACAAGAACTGATAGCCGAGGGGTATTGAAGCCCAATGGGCTATTTTATTACACCTGCATTCACGCATTTTTATATGACCGCCTTCACCCGCCTT
Organism: Hanleya hanleyi; assembly: GCA_036873755.1. Lineage (NCBI taxonomy): Eukaryota > Metazoa > Mollusca > Polyplacophora > Lepidopleurida > Hanleyidae > Hanleya > Hanleya hanleyi. The sequence continues at coordinate 104,998 of JAVTVY010039813.1, read as the reverse complement.
TACGTGATGGTGGTTTCCGTCCGTCGTGTCCGGTCTATATCTGGAGCAGTTTTCTATCTACAGTTCTAATTTTTGGTGAGTGGATACCCTACGGGGAGACGATGTGTCGCGTACCAAAATGAAGGTCAAAGGTCACTGGCCTAAAAAACAGGAAATCACTGAAGTGTTTGTGTCCAGTCTATATCTGTGAACGTTTTCTGTTTGCTGCCTAAGTCTTAAACCTGCTCTTAATTAATGCCATTATCTCTTAATAATTGCACAATCAAACGTAGAAAACGGAAGTTTAAAAGAAAAAGTTAGCTCCCCTAGGAGAGAGTTATCCGCCCCTAGGAGAGCTCTTCATTCAATTCCAGCCTGGCCACCATATAAGCGACTGCAGCCTGATTCCTAGCCTCTTTCTCTTGTTTGCTCGAGCAGTGCACATCTAGGGAAGTATTCAGAGGCAATTTTACAACATTAGTTGTTGTTGTCTCGCTGGTGTAATATCCTTTATCAAGTGTTGTTTTTGTTATTCATTCGGAACTTACTTACTGTATTATCATGTCTGAAGTTCCGACTGGTATTCCTTGTCGTACGTGCGGGAAAGATTTATCCCCTTTAGACGCTCATACAGCTTGCTTTTCTTGCAAAGATTTATGTTACCGGGCGTCTACGTGCGCGGAATGTGTATTATGGAATCCGGCGGCCTGGAAGGATTATGCCCAGGCCCGTCGGGCTTTTCTGTTACATGCTTGTGATGACCCGTCTTTGTCGGAGATCGACAGACGGGTCTTAGAGATTTCTTTGGTTAATGATGTAAAGTGTAATGAGGATCTTGACCGAGCTGGTCAAGACCCTCAGTCTCCCGTGTCGGTTTGCATACCTCCGAGTGGTACCGTCCTACACGATGATAATTCCAGGTTACTAGACAGCTTGACCCGTTCCGGGATTTCATTGTCTAGGGTCGATCCAAAACCAGTCCCTTTGTTACGCTTAACAAAGGCCAAGTCGGTCAAGCCTGGCCAGTCTATTGTTCCCGTCGAACAAAAGGAATCTTCACCCCAGGTTATTTCTCCCTTACCTATCGGTTCTCCACATGTACTTGTTAGTAAGAAGAAATCAAAGAAACGACGTAGAGTGTCAATTTCTCCTTTACGGGTTAAGACTAGACATAGTTTTCCTATTTCTGAAAAATCTATGGAGGCCTGTTCGGTTCTACCATTAAATGTTCAGGTTGCGGGCTTACGAACATCTGTTCCCGATATTGTTGATTCTTCACATCGTCGTTCACATACTGCTACACGACACTCGGGTTCACATTACCATTCACGTTCTCATACACAACGCTCGGGTTCACCACCTCATCGTTTGTTCTCACCTGTTCGTGATTCTATTGCCTCGGTTCGACGATCTCGTTCTCCGATCCGTAGTTCTCGTCCACCGGTTCATTTTGGTACTAATTTACGGCGCTCCCGTTCTCCGGTACGCCGTTCTCGTACGTCGACAGTTCATTCTCCTGATCCTTCTCACCGTTTACCTAGGGTTTCGGCTCCCTCTGATCAAGATTACCATGTTCATTTCCAACGAGCCCCTGTTCTTGATCATTTGGTGGATCATGATTTATCGTCTTGTTCTCAGTCTCCGGTTTCGTCGAGTGAGTCGGATGATTCTTCTTCCTCTCAGGTTAGTGTCAAAGATACGTCGAAGATGGATCATTTGCTTAATATGCAGGCGCTTTTAGCTTTGGTTCCGGATATGCCCGTCTCTTCGAAGGTTGGTTCTTCTAGTGATAAATGCCGGACAGCTGCGGATTCTGCATTAGCTACTCCCAAGCCGGATGTTCCTCGTACATGTGCTCCTTCACCAGCATGGGCAGATCATTTAGACAAATTTGATCGTCAATTACAAGATGACAATAAATTTAAGAAGCCTCGTTTCCGAGTTTCCCATGATCTTCATGATAATGTGTTACCGGACAAACCACCCAAGCGTGATCGGGATTTATCTCAGGTTTCTAAATCAGCTAAGACCACTCCACTTGAATTCAATTCCAAAATTGTGGAGAGTATCCAAGAGATGTTATTGGCAATCCAACGTGCTTCTTCAGTCACTGATTGGTTTTTGTTGGCTACTTCGCGGATTGCTTTGGATCCTGAGTTACGCCTGGACGATGGATCGACTTCTTTGTCTCCGGGTCGTGTTGCTTATTTGCGGGGTTTCATTGAAACCCTAGTGCAGGCTAACCATCAAGTTATTGAGGCCACTTCTTTTTCATACGTTTCGCTTCTCCAAGCGCAACGCAACGCCTTACTTAAGGCTGTCAAGCCGGATGTCTCCTTTATGGTTAAGGATTTTTTGCTTCATCAACCATTAGCATCCAGCGCCATTTTCAACAATTCTATTGAGTCCGTTGTACCTGTCATCCGCGAGGAACGTACTGCGCGTTTGATTGGGGCTGTTGCTCGGGGTGGTTCGTCGGATCGTCGCCCGAAGCGGGGTCGGAACTCCTCTTCCACCCAACAAGATGGCGGCGCTCGGGGGAGGTTTCGGGGTATTGACAAACCTCCACGCCGAGGTCGCCGTTCCTTTCGTGGTAAATCAACCAAGAGGGGTGGTCGTTCCAGTAAATGACTATCAAGTTCCCGTATCCGATCAAGCCGAAGTTTTTCAGCCTCCTGCTTTCCGGTCGTTCAGTCATCATGTTGTGGGCGGCCGCCTTCAGTACTTCGGAGACAATTGGCGCCTCATCACCGACGACGCCTGGATTTTGAGAGTTTTGGAGCGCGGCTTCCTGTTCACTTTTCGTTCCCTTCCCAAACTTATTGTTTGGCCACGCCCATCCCGTCTACCAGTCTCCGCGAGTCACGTGCAGACTCAATTGGCGCCTCATCACCGACGACGCCTGGATTTTGAGAGTTTTGGAGCGCGGCTTCCTGTTCACTTTTCGTTCCCTTCCCAAACTTATTGTTTGGCCACGCCCATCCCGTCTACCAGTCTCCGCGAGTCACGTGCAGACTCTTCTGTCTTCAGTCAACACGCTCATCGAGAAGGGAGCGGTCAGAGAGTTACCGCCGACAGAGGACAGCTTTGGGTTTTACAGCCACGTGTTTCTGGTTCCCAAGAAAGACTCGCCCCAGATGCGGATGGTGATCGATCTGAAAGTGTTAAACAAGTTTCATCTCCCCCCCCCCCCCTCATTTCAAGATGCCGACTGTTTCATCGATTCGGGCCCGTGTACATCTTCGGGATTGGCTGGCCTCAGTCGATCTGCAGGACGCGTATCTTCATGTTCCAATTCATCCTCGTCATCGCCGTTATCTCCGCTTCGTTGTCAACGAACGTCGTTTCGAATGGCAAGTTCTCCCATTCGGGGTCAACATAGCCCCTTGGCTGTTTACCCGCATTACCTCACCGGTCATGGCTTTTCTACACCTTCGGGGTATTCAGATAGAGGTTTATATAGACGACATCCTCCTATGGGCAGCGGACGAGTCCCGTCTCAACGTGCAAGTCCAGTTCACGCTTCTGGTCTTACGTCATCTAGGATTCATCCCTCATCCTCTCAAGTCAGAGTTGGTCCCGGCTCAAGTTCGCCGTTACATCGGCGCAGTGTTCGATACTTATCATCAACTAGTATATCCTCCGGAAGATCGTTGGGACAAAATTCAGGTGTTAATCCGAAAGTTTTTGTCATCAACGTCACGGACACGTCAACAGTGGCAAAGTTTGGTAGGTTTGCTCACTTCCACTCAGGACCTAACTCATTACGGCCGACTACAGGTGCGTCCACTACAGTATCATCTGTATCCTTACCTACAGACACCTTCCATCAATCCAGCGGTGCCGGTATTGACGTCTCTTCATCCATATCTGATCTGGTGGCAATCCCGGCTCAACGTCATGCAGGGCGTCCCATTCCGTTTTCCGGCTCCGAGTCATCATCTGTACACCGATGCGTCCGAGACCGGTTGGGGTGCCCATCTGTACGAATTAGTAGTATCCGGCAGATGGTCAACGTTGGATGCCAGTCTTCACATCAACCTTCTGGAGATGAAGGCAGTCATTCTGGCGGTGCAACATTGGAGTCATCGTCTCATGTACTCGTCTCTTCTCATTGCGACGGACAATTCCACAGTGATTGCTCACATCAACAAGTTGGGTACAACACGCTCGCTTCCAATGTTTCGTCTTGTGTGGGATCTCTACGAGTGGACTCGTTTTCATCACATTCATCTACACGCCCGTCATGTTCCGGGTCGGCTCAATGTCTTAGCGGACAGTTTATCACGTCCGGACACCGTTCTTCAGACCGAGTGGCAACTTCATCCGGAGGTGTTCCAGCAGATCTCCACCATCTGGGAGTCGCCGCTGATCGATCTGTTTGATACGAGAAACAACGCCCAATTGACCCTGTTTGTCAGTCCGATTCGGGATCCTCAAGCCTTCGACATCGACGCCCTGTCAATCAATTGGGACAACTTCCTGGCTTATGCCTACCCGCCAATCGCCCTAATTCTGGAAGTACTTCAGAAGATTACACGTCACGACTGCATCATTCTACTCGTATAGTCCCGTGGTGGACCCGGCGACAGTGGTTTCCGGTATTGCTCCCGCTTCTCACCGCCCCGCCACGTCGTCTGCCAGTGTTGTCCGACCTGTTACGTCAACCGCACAGGATTTTTCATCACAACCCTCGGTGGCTCAACCTACACGTTTGCAGACTATCCAGAATGCACTCGCAGTCCAGGGTTTTTCAGCAGAGGTTGCACGAACGATGGTTTCAGCCAATCGATCTTCCACATCGCAGCTCTATCAGGCGAAATGGACCTATTTCGTCTCCTGGTGCCGAGGACACGATGCCGATCCCGACTCTGCCTCTGTTTCCCTAGTAGCTGACTTTCTCCTTCATCTTCATCGTGATAAGAAGTTTCAAATCAGCAATTGAAGGGTATCGATCTGCTCTGGCTAGGGTGTTACGCCTTACTTCGGGTGTAGACATTAGTCTAAACGATAATATCTCTGCGCTCTCTGCGCTCATTCGCGCCTTCGCGTTACAGTCTCGCCGTACGCGCCAACTGTTACCGAAATGGGATATTGGTGTGGTTCTGTGTGCTCTGATTCGCCACCCTTTGAACCTTTGGAATCCGCCTCTATAAAAGCTGTGTCTTATAAGACCGCCTTTTTGGCGGCGTTTGCTTTAGCGTCTAGAGTATCTGAACTTCATGCTCTTGAAAGATCTTCTATGACCTGGACGGCGGATTGGTCGCGCATTTCTTTTCGGCCCATTCCTGAATTTATTGCCAAAAATGAGTCTGTGCGTTCAGGTCCGTGCGCTCAACGATCGTACTCCATTCCGGCGTTGTCAGACTTTGTGCATGGGCTCGAAGACGACCTCCTGTTATGCCCAGTCCGGGCTATTCGCCACTATCTTACTCGTACCGACTCCGCTCGCGGCTCTCGGCGCCTGTTATTTCTGTCTCTTCGGCCGTCGGCTTTGCGTGACATTACCAAAAATACCATCGCCGCGTGGTTGAAGAAAACCATTAAATGGTCTTATCAATTGGCCATAGACGCTCCCTCTCTGTTGTCGAATGCCTCTTCTCATGAGATTCGCGCCATTGCCTCGTCATGGCCATTATGGAAGAATTTGTCCCTCCATGACATTGTCCAATCTTGTGCCTGGACGGCGAACTCCACGTTCACCAACTTCTATCTGAGAGATTTGTCAGTCCAGTCAGAAGGGATATCCACGCTTGGGCCGTTAGTAGCGGCCCAGCACGTGGTCAACTAAATTCCAAAAAAGGGGGGGGGGGCGGCAGTTTGAATCATCACAGCAAATCTGCAAATTGCTGTATCATCTCATCTCATTCATACTATTGGTCCACAATTGATTGATCTCATATGGAAGGAAGAATTAAGTCAGATGCTCGACCTTGGATCCTCTAAAGAGATGTAGGACACTGTATCATCACCCTAAGATGTATGTATCCATGGTGAGTGTGATCTTTACCTTAACTGCGGTTTTGATTATGTCCTTCAGGTTGAATCTGACGTCCTTCTCATGATCTCAGCACCGTCTTCTGCACTCAACTCCCTATATAAAGCTGGTTGGATGGAAGACGATTGTGGACTGAGAGTGGTGTGACTTGGCGATCACTAGGCCGGACCAGTTCCGCTTTACCCGGTCTTAGGAACAGCCAAGATAAATAAGCCTTACCAAGTAGACCAATATTCCATTTCGCTGAGGTCCCCTCTTGGTAAAGACGGCTTCCCCGAGTAGACCTATAGTCTCTCCGCCTGCGTACTACTCGGGGGGGAAACTAATAATTTCCACACCACAAACACAGCTACATGGCTGTGGACAATCAAAGATAAGTACATCAGTATCTTATTCACATGTTTAACCTTTTTTATGTTGATGACCAAGGTTGCATTTGTTGATTATGGATTGTTCATGCTATGCCCATGTTTCTGTGTCATTCCAGCGGTCACTTAGCCTACTTTGTTCTACCACAAGACCGAGGTTCCCACCTCCGTATGTTGGTACTAGGGCATTAATTAAGAGCAGGTTTAAGACTTAGGCAGCAAACAATAAACATTTGTAAGTAATGTTTCTGTTTGTAACTAAGTCAAACCTGCTCTTAATTTAATGTGCCCACCCTTCCGTCCCCTCGTACCGCGGCCTTGTTTCATTACTGGTCTCGGTTTGAGAAAGAGGATAGGAATCAGGCTGCAGTCGCTTATATGGTGACCAAGCTGGATTTGAATGAAGAGCTCTCCTAGGGGCGGATAACTCTCTCCTAGGGGAGCTAACTTTTTCTTTTAAACTTCCGTTTTCTACGTTTGATTGTGCATTTAATAAGGGATTAAAGGCATTAATTAAGAGCAGGTTTGACTTAGTTACAAACAGAAACATTACTTACAAATGTTTATTATTTCTCCTATATTTTGGCAAATTTCCTCCTATATTTTCACTGTGAGCCACTTGCAGGCCTGCAACAATTCCTCTGGCTGGAAAGGTTTGAGATTATGTCCTGATCACTACCCAGATTATATGACAGAACAATATCCCTAGTCTTAGGATTCTCCGTTCTCACACAAATAACAATTTGAAAATTCCCCTTCCACGTTTTGAACTATTCAAAACGTCTCTGTCATGCTCTGGTTCAGTTTTGTGGAATTCACTAAAACCAGAATGCCGTAGTGCTCCCAATGTTTGATTAGTACTATTTTCTTTGACTGGATATATGTCTCTGAATATTCTTGTCTATTGATGCTGATCGTGTGCATGTGTGTGTGTGCGAGGGCCTTGAGAAAGATCAGCTTGCAGCTGACTGAGTATTGTACCACCCTCTTGAAATAAAGCTTATTATTATTAATAATAAATGTAGTGGATTTTATAGATTTTGGCTGTGGATGAGATATAGAAGCAAAAGGAGTAATGGGTAATCAGAGTTGTCATTAGTATATGGTAGGAGACCAAATTGCCTGTCTACTTCCACATTTCAGCTGCCCAATCTGATCAATGGTTATTTTGCATGAATTGAGCCTCCTACTTCTCAGTATGGCCGGACACTGAAATACTTGATGAGAACCCTGGGTTATGGGCCTTATGCAGATCCCAGCATTTTCCAATATGACAGATGAAAGGTTCAGAACAAAGGGTGAAAAAAGCAGAAGAGAAACATTTAAGATTTCAAATTTCCAGTATAATCTATAGTAACGTACATGTCATCATATCTGAAAAGATTCAAGTTCATATAATTATGGCTAGAAACATTTTTTTTCAACCTGCTGACATATTTCTCCATATGGTTTGGTTTATATACTGATGTGAGTACGGCATATCACGTTGGACACAGCAGTTCTCGTAAGATCACCGAAGTTAAGCAGTGTTGTGCCCACTCAATACTTGGATGGGTGACCGGGTGCTGTACTGGCTGGTCTGATCAGTGTCCAGGATAATAGGAACTGTGAGCACTCTCGTGTTCTGGCACCGTCGTGATATAACTGAAACATAGTTGAAAACAAAGTTAAATCCTACTCACTCACCCCATATATTGGTGTGTTTGGGGTTTCCTCTTTGGCCTTGATCTTTTGTCAAGTTTTGTGTAAGAGTTGTCTCCCATCTGTTGGGTGATTAGTTGTTTGATGACGTGTGCGAGGCTTCAGTTTCCCATATGTGCCATTGCTGAGTTATCCACCACTGTTAGCAAATATTTCCCAAGTCCCAAAGCACCTCCATGTGTCCCCTCACCTCCAAAAACAGGAGCTCATCATATCTTTGAACTATGCTTACAGACACCCCCAGCTAAAGAGGAGTCTGGTAGTGATGCCTCAACCCCAAGCTGGCAGAAGGAATTGCAGAAGAGAAGACGATCATCAATTAAAAAAGGTATGGGCATACGATTACTGTCACTTCCTCTCAATCATGGGGGTTTGACCCGGGTTAAGTTGTCTCAGTCACGGGGTTTGGATGCTTTCGAGATATAGCGGGTCCTTCCTCAAGTTCTGCTTCCCTCCTTTACCCACAATATTAGGGAAAAAATAATGCCACCTAGCATGTGAATCCAGAGTGTCCAGTTATCTCCTCCTGCCTGTCTCTTGTGAGGGACCAATCGGACAAGCCAGAACAAACCTCCACCACCATCGAGCCAGATGATATAACAAAGGAGTGGAGCATGGTGTAAAGATGGGTTAACGGTGAAACCCATTCTTCAAATCACCATCCATGCACATCCTCATTACCCATTAGAGTAAGTTACAGGATGGTCATTTTTTTGTAGAAATTTTCTGGTTTTGAAGTAAAACTGAACTAAGATCATCAAGACAGCTGGAGAGTTGCGCCATGAATTTTTTTTTTGCATCGCTGGTCTCCCTTTGATCGCAGAGCATTGTGATATAAAAGTGAATTACTCTTTCATATTTAGCACTGTATAAAAATGTACCATGGTGTATCATGAAAAATACTGTCCTATATCCATGGTACATCCATGATACAGTATGCCTGCAGGACCGTAGCCAGGAATTACTGAGAGGTGGTTCGCCTTCACTTCAAAAGGGCACATCAGGGGGTTCGCTGTATGGGAAAAGGGGCAAATAGGGGGTTCGCTTCAGTTTGAAAAAGGCATTTATATGAGAAAAATATATAATATTTCCGAGAGGGGGGTTCGCCCGAACCCAGAAAACCCCCCTTGCCTACAGGCCTTTCCTGTATCATGGCATATCCACGGTATGGTATGTTTGTCTCATGGTATATATGTATCACAAATTGTTTCTCCTCTAACAGAACCAGTCATAAATGAACCTTCACAGTCCACACAGCCTGAGTGGATGAGGAAGGCTGCAGAGCGTCAAGCACGATTTGCCAGTAAGTTCTCCATCACTTCATGACTTGGATGAGCAAACAAATAGAGTTGATTTACATTCCAAGAATTAAATCCAATTTGACCAGAGACAGAGTATATTAACTAGATTACCTCCACAAAGGCTAATAGTTCTGTTTCACTGTTGAAATGGTTACTCGGTTTGGCATAATGCCAGCCACTGACCTAATATGCATATGAAATCATTTTTGAGAGAGAAAGAATAAATTGCTCATCAAGATGATTCGAATCCTTGAATCCACCAGCTATCCACACCAATTCTCTTGTGACGGCTCTGTGATGGCATTTGTATTACACCACCGTGGGTTGTCTCTGTGATATCAACCTTCTCTCTTGGTGTTTCATTATACGCCAATAAAAAATTATGCCGTACTGATACCAACTAATCACTTCCGAATAAATCCAGTTGAGCACAATACAACAAGAGAAAAGGTTGATCATCACAGAGACAATCCACTGGTGTATGAGCCATCATAGCTCAGTCGATAGCGCATTAGCACATCAGACCGGGATCATGAGTTTGAATCTCGCTATTGAAGTAGCAGGAACACAACTGGACTGGGTGGTACTTAGTTGGTTCGTCGTGATATAGCTGAAATATTGTTGAAAGCGACGTTGAATTCTATTCACTCACTCACTCGAATCTCGCTAATGATCAATTATTTCTCTCTCAAAAATAGTTTCATATATTTTACTGTTCAAATTTTACTATTTGCTGCATTCTCCTTACGAATATTTTTATGGGGTGAACATGTCTTTTGGTCTGTATTATGGTATTTACTGTTCAGTGTGTCATCTATATATTTCTGTTGATATAATTTTTTCAGTATTTATCTATTCGAGCGGGGAGGGGAGGGGGATGCCATAGGCTGAAATTCATTTAATTGATCTGTGTTAACTTTTGTAGAATCAGGACTGCCAGCGAAGAAGTAATGCTCAGTCTCACTCAGTAATTGACTCAATTCAGCATTCAGGGTTCCTTATGCCGGGCAGCTCATCTACAGCTCAACTCCAGCATGGATGCAGTGTGTCTACAGCATGGATGCAGTGTGTCTACAGCATGAATACAGTACTTGAGTAAAATTCCTGTGTATATGTCAGTTCAAATGGTGTGATAGATTACTTAATCAGCAGCACAATTCATTCACAATTACCTTGGAATTGTATTGCATCCTCGGGTTAGTTCGAATAGAATGTATCATTAGTGAAATAATTTCCTGTGAAACCACGCTGGTTTTAATGTTCCACACCCTCATTCTAGGAATGTTTATTTTTTGTTGAGCGAGAATGCAGTTGGAACATTTATCACTTTTGATTCAATTTTAGGTCACAGTTTTTTTGGTTTTTTTCAAAATGAGATTCCATCACCATATTTGTATAGCTGAGGAAGTTGAGTTTTCCTGGGTGATATTTAGAATGTTTAATTTTGACAATCTTGTGAAATATATTTACTTATATGCATTATGAAGTGGGTATTCCAGTCCATTTACTTTATAAATTTGAAATGGGACCATATTTATTAAACCTTACAATGTCAGGAGTTAATGTGGTAATTTACATGAACATATATGTCCATCATACTTATTTATCCTGGTCCAACTTCTTACTGTAAATGTCTTATTATTCGTGCGGAAGTAACTTTTATCTATTTTGGCGGTGAATGAATTACAATGAAAAATAGTTTTGAAAACTCGGGCTAGTCTTCCCGAATGCGTCCATGTTGTTGTTATGGTTTACATTTGTCTACCATATCCATACCACAGAAAATAGTTCTTTTCTTTTTTGGGAGGGGGAACAAATATTCATGAATATTTTCAAATGAAATTGTATGCTCATCCATTTGTTTGAAAACCAGAACGAAAAATTAGACAATTGTACGTCTGCGGGTTGTTGTTGTTCAGAGGACATTATGAACAATATTGGGGTGGTAGCCTGGAATAATTCTTCCATGAATTAGGATTCAAACTTTGTCACCTCATTTTTCATCATTAATTAGTAGAACTGTTCGAATACTTGTTACTCGCCTAGATAATACAAGCTCCTGGTTTTGACTAGCTCGCCTAAAGATGTAATCAGCCTCAAAATCTCTGGATATTTGTAAACTCTCCCCAGTGCATTTTTCAGCAGCGAAGTTTGCTAAAACTGAACATTGTAGGTATTTTTTTTTTATGATAGTTTGATCGTCATATACAACAAATGCAAGGATATATTGTCTCGCCGTTAAATAGATGTTGAATGCTTAGATGAAAATAATGTCACTTTGACATTTGACTGATGTAGCAACGCTCACAAATCTGAATGCTGAACAAAAGTAGGCAGAACATGCCACACATGTATAAATTGTTGACATGACCATCAAAAAAAATAAACGGTTATTCCACTTTCTCGTAAATGGTAGAGACAAGTTCGGTTTTTGTGCTCAAACATGTTTATTTTATACCCATCGTGACATATGTCACTATAGCAGAGTTTGAGAGACATCGATTCCAGCCTGGATTTGAGGCTGATTACATCTTTAATCTCCAAAGGGGCCCTCATTTATTGATGCATTGGAACAGAGATTCACTTGCCGCGTCAGTTAAATTACAGGTTGAATCATATTTACAATGGAAGCCGACAGCACATATCACACCTTTTACATTTGGATTGTTGCCTATATCTGTGAAAGATAAATCCCTCGAAAATACTCCGACATGTAAAACAGCAAAAGATAATTTCCGCGAATTATAAGGCATCTGCAGTATATGAATTGGGACCATATTGTATTAATCCTTACAATGGGAGGAGTTAATGTGGTAGTTTACATGAACATACGTCCATGTACTTATTAATGCAATGGGACCATATGACAATAAGGCATCTACTGTACAGTATATGAAATGGGATCATATGTATTTATCCATACAATAGCAGGAGTTAAGTGGTAGTTTACTGAACGTATGCTCATGTAATTATATGTAATGGGACCATATGTATTCAGTCTTGTAATGCGAGTCAAGAAAGTACTTGACATGAAGATGTAGTCTTATGATGTCGTACTTGACATGAACACGTAGTCTCATGATGTGGTACTTGACATGAACATGTAGTCTCCTGGTGTAGTACTTGACATTAACAGAAATTACATGTAGTCTCATGATGTAATACTTGTAAGTGACATGAACATGTAGTCTCATGATGTGGTACTCGACATGAACATGTAGTCTCATGATGTAATACTTGTACTTGACATGAACATGTAGTCTTATGATGTCGTACTTGACATGAACACGTAGTCTCATGATGTGGTACTTGACATGAACACGTAGTCTCATGATGTGGTACTTGACATGAACATGTAGTCTCCTGGTGTAGTACTTGACATTAACAGAAATTACATGTAGTCTCATGATGTAATACTTGTAAGTGACATGAACACGTAGTCTCATGATGTGGTACTCGACATGAACATGCAGTCTCATGATGTGGTACTCGACATGAACATGTAGTCTCATGATGTGGTGCTCGACATGAACATGTAGTCTCATGATGTGGTACTTGACATGAACATGTAGTCTCATGATGTAGTACTTGACATGAACATGTAGTCTCATGATGTGGTACTCGACATGAACATGTAGTCTCATGATGTGGTGCTCGACATGAACATGTAGTCTCATGATGTGGTACTTGACATGAACAAAAGTTACATGATGTAGTGCTTGATATGAACATGTAGTCTCATGATGTGGTACTTGACATGAACACGTAGTCTCATGATGTACTTGGAATGAACATACAGTCTCATGACGTGGTACTTGAAATGAACATGCAGTCTCATGATGTGGTACTTGACATAAACATGAAGTCTCATGATGTGGTACTTGACATGAACATGTAGTCTCATGATGTGGTACTTGACATGAACATGTAGTCTTATGAAGTGGTACTTGACATGAACATGCAGTCTCACGATGTGGTACTTGACATGAACATGTAGTCTCATGATGTGGTACTTGACATGAACATGTAGTCTTATGAAGTGGTACTTGATATGAACATGCAATCTCAAGATGTGGTACTTGACATGAACATGTAGTCTCATGATGTGGTACTTGACATGAACATGTAGTCTCATGATGTGGTACTTGACATGAACATGTAGTCTCATGATGTGGTACTTGACATGAACATGATGTGGTACTTGACATGAACATGTAGTCTCATGATGTGGTACTTGACATGAACATGCTGTCTCAAGATGTGGTACTTGACATGAACATGTAGTCTCCTGATGTGGTACTTGACATGAACATGCAGTCTCATGATGTGGTACTTGACATGAACATGTAGTCTCATGATGTAGTACTTGACATGAACATGTAGTCTCATGATGTGGTACTTGACATGAACATGCAGTCTCATGATGTGGTACTTGACATGAACATGTAGTCTCATGATGTAGTACTTGACATGAACATGTAGTCTCATGATGTGGTACTTGACATGAACAGGTAGTCTCAAGATGTGGGACTTGACATGAACGTGTCTCATGATGTGATATGGTGTCAAAAGGTCCAAGTTGAATCCCTCCATGAATGCTCATGTATGCATAATGACACCAGTGCTATGTAAACTGATGAGTATATATTTTTACATACAATAGAATTTGTCACTCTTGTCTACATTCAAGTGTTCTTATGGAAATACTATTGGATTGTATTGTTGAATTCCTATGTATTTTGCCCTGTACTGTGTGTGGATCTTGTTCCTTGAGATACATGTATATTAGACTGAGGTACTGTTAATTCCATTTGCATTTTTGCCTGCCCGCCATCTCTGTATTGTGTCCACCTGAGATAACAGAATAAGGCAAGATCTCATCAGCCAATAATATCCACGAGTAAGGCTATGAAAATTCACTCACTTGTCCATCTTAAACATCAGGGAGATATTGAAAAAAAATATTTACATTTATTTTGTACGTTATTTTAGTCACGAGACTGGCGATCCGGCTTAATCCAGTTAAGTGTACGAACACCAAATGCAGTGTCACATTGATCTACAAGTGTCGAAGAGTAGTACTAGATGACTATTTTCCCCATGGAGTACCTACAGGTGAAAATATTAACCAAATAATTTTCAATATTAATTTATCATTTCATATTCCTGTATTACTCAGTAAAACTTGATAATATACTACATTACCAAGGTTAAAAAATATTCCTTGCCTATAAGCTCAACATAACGTCACATGGTCAATGACGTCTTTTCGCGTTTTCTGCGGTAGAGAGTTTTATCTTGGGACTGTCCTATTCTCAAGAACAATCCCTCGTATTACAACATCGGAAGTTAGGGTTTAACATCATGTTCAGCAGTAATTCGGCCACACAACAATGATGTAACTAAATACGATATGATTAGCTGGACATGTGTGACCAGCCACGTACAGCGTCGTGCTGCTCACCCACTTGGGGTCATCTAATGATTCAGTCTGCATACCCCAGGTTGAATGTTTAGTATGGCGATCTGTCAACTCTAGTAGTAATCGGATACAAGATATAATCAAGAAGGTTAACGTGATGCATGTGTATGATATACTCCTAAAAATTGTCTCAATACGAACAGAGAAATTTTATTTACTAAAAAATTGTCATTCACCTCCAACATGTCCAATTGCAAGTGATTGCAATCTTGTTGCCTCTAGGATTAGTCATATATTGAGAAGCATTCAGAAGACTATCGGTGTAGCATCTGTACTTATGTATATATTTCGGTAGTGTTTCTGATATACGTACAAACGATAATGTGGTTGGTTCACTGTATATATGTATAAAGAGATTGAACATCATGCCCTTTGGGGATACATAACTATATAATTTGTGACTTGTGTTCTATTTGCTTGGAACAAGTTCTGTATTTCAGAGTGACAGCTGTTCAAATCTGAACTAATGTAGTATTTTACAACAAAATTTGCCTGTTTGTTGGTGATACCACCCAGATCGTTCTATCGAAAGACTTTGTCCTCGATGGAAAGTCAATAAATTCGGGCTAAATTAACACTGTATTTCTCCTCATCTTCCCTGATCTGTTCCTTTATTTGTTACACTGAATTATATAAACTACACCCATAGTCCTGGTTGCATTAAAAATGAACATAGACAAGTGCCAAATAGAGGAGGGGCTTGTATGGTGAAACGTTCACATGGGGTTGCCAAATGAGTTAGCAGATTTGGGGACGATATTTTGAACTGGTGATAGCTGGCATAATTTCAGACCTATGTACTATATTTTTCCAGTATTCAAAGAAAGTGTCATTATGCTTAGAATAAGTACAATTTGGCAAATATGCCACCTATCACCAGTTCAAAATATCATACTGGGATAATAGATAGGGCAAAGTGAATTAATATGAACCACATCGGAAGTCTCAGGTCGGTGCACAAACAGACTCCTCTAGAGACCCATGCAAATACTTAGTAAAAATTTCCGATTTCTTCTTCACAGTTAAGGATAGTTTCTCAACTCCACTTTACCATAACAAGGTGGTATATATATGCCTGTGGAGCTTTGAAGAGCTGTTAGGCTCCATTACTCAACTTGCTCCAAGCAGCCTATACTCCAGTCACTGTATATTATACATATAGTTTTAGATAACAAGTGGGGGTTAGAATGTTAATGCTCAACACATCCTTGATATTTGTCAATACAGCGAGGGATCAAGATTATTTGTTTTTCACTAGTGTCTTGTGATTGATCATTAGTCCATTCTATTTATGGACAAAGCTGTCATTGTGTATTTAAATGTATATAGATATATATTTACATGTGTATTGTTAGGTGTATTTATTTATAAAAGCTCTGATATTTTATTGTTGCAGAGATTCTAAATTAGAGGTGTTACTTTGCTTATCCAAAGTTAAATTTTGTTTTTGGTTTTAACAACCATTGGTTTTATTTCCTTAGAGGCTCAAGTAAACCATTCAACTAAATGTTTCATTTGTTTCATATAATTAACAGGTTTTTCGATTTTCCTCGGGCAATCAAAACAATTCCATCACTTAATTTACATTCAACAACATTCCCAAATTTGGGGTTATTTTTCAGTTTCGATCAGTCTATATTATTATTAAAGGACCAGCGTGATTTTGTGAAACTTTGCAAACATGCCCCTATTGTGAAGTCATACTTCTATCAGCCTGCAAAATAAGTAGAGGACCAATGACAATTCTTGTTTTTCTTTAGTTATTAGAGGTAAAAAAATTCTTCGCCAAAACATCCTTTAAAATTGGTAGGCTGTATTTTGAATGGTAGAATTCTAGCTCACCTGAACTTACATAAAATATGAAATTCACACACTATTTTCATATACATTTCTTAGTCTTACCTGTAAATTGTGACAACCAATAGACAAAGTATTGATGGTTTATGTATTTCAGACATTTGCCATAGGCATGAACCTAGATCCTCAAAGTATCTACAAAATCCTACCAGTATAGATAAATTCCTTTTATAATAATGCTCAAAAATTTAGATATTAGTGTTTTATTATTGTTGGATATTATAAAGTCTGAAATGTTATAAAGAATGTTAGCGGTGTCTCTGGTGATGTTGATAGTGTTATTTTATGGTATTACGCAGTGCTACACTCTGTTCTGCTGTGGAAAATCTTCTGTTTTAATGTATTTCAGCAAAATTTAATTATTGCTCTTGTTGGCTCTTCAAATCTCGTATTACTGGCAGTTATAACAAAGCTCAATTGCTTACAGCTGTAAATAATTATAGATTAATCACTAGGAATTTATCTCTGCATCAAGGGATCAAACAAATAATATCATGCGCTAATATGATTTATGTTATTGCCTTGTCTTATACAGCATTTGGCATTCATTATTTTTGTCAACATAATTAATATATAATGAATGCCCAGAAACCAGGTCGATTTACAAATAATCACCATTTTTTATTTGTTCTCAGAAGTCCCAGGAAACTGTTATTGTCTACATTTAAAGTGCCATGATTTGTTTTCATCTATATGAAAACAATCTTTTTTAAGTGTCACAATTATTGGAAGTTTACTATTTGATTGTTATTCACATGTTTGAACTTTACTATTTTGCTCACTCACAAATTTTGGAAAATAGGGAAGTTGGAGTATCCTATTAATTTGTGTTGGGATAATTTGTATCGCAATGGAAAAGGTGTTTCATCCAGTCATTGTTAAGGCTGTCGATAAACTGCCATAAACTGCGATCACGATTTCGGTCCGTCTTTTGTAAAATTTGTAATATCTCCAGTTCCAAGTCATGGATTGGTACCAAAGTTTGTGTGTACCTTTAATCGATGGGGAAAAGAGTAACCCTATTCATTTTGAGGTCAAAAGTTCAAATGGTCAAGGTCAATAGCCAAAAAAATGGAAATCATTGAAAACTGTTATGTTAATGCTACGAGTACCAGAGATGTGGATTGTGAAGAAGCCTGTTGTTTTCCACCCCTCGACCAATTTTTGCTGAAGGGTGTGCCTGTCTGTCCATCTTGCTTGTTATCACAATATCTCTTGAAATATTATTCTCAGGTTTTCCAAACTCGTACAACATATGCAATGGTGATGGGCCTGAAGCCTATTGAAGATGCAATGACCTTGACCTATTTTATTAAGGTTGAATTCTAGTGTTGGTGATATCTTTTGAAGGATTGCATCTAGATTCTCTAAATTAGTACTATGTATGCTCCTGATGATTGACCGGAAACCCTTTAAATTGGACTGACCATTGACCTTTATTATTAAGGTCAGATTTCAGCTATTGCAATATCTCAAGAGATCATGGCAAGGCTCTCCAATTTCACACTACTTGAATATGCAAAAGTTATTTTTATGAAGGATCATGTCAAAATTTGTCTGGGTTTCTGCGGTCATAGATGTACATGGGCATAAATTGAAGCTCATAAGCTCTTGTATTCTTTCCGCCAAAGTTCTTCTAATATCTGGAAGTCTCACTGGAAACAACTGTTGACACAGATAGCATCTAGCATTGTAATAGGATTTTCACAACTTGAAGCCTTCACATTCTTCGGATCCATCAATCCAGTTATGCCTTGCACGCATATCGGTACCGATACACCTTTATCTTAAATGAGAATTAATCAAGATTCGTTACATTAATTGCTATTTTCTGCTTCACATAGAGATGAGAATGGGGAATCTTCTAATCATTCAATGAAAGGAAGTGAAGTTTTTCTACATAAAATCAGGGGTTGATCTAATTTATCAGAACCGCCAGTTGACAAAATGATTAAAAATCATGCATATAATCCATTATTTCTTTGTTATTTTAATGATTTTACAGGTTGATCATATTAGAACGACTGATTGAATTTTGCCCAAGAATTCTAACAGAGTCATTGAATTATTAGGGGATTTGCCATTCTTACAAGTAGACCATATTGCTGCCTTGGCTTACCTTCGCCAATATCTGTGCCTTTATTGTACGCTACTCTGGTATATTTATTGCCTTTCAAATTCAATTGCAATATTACATGCCCTCACGCATATTTGCTAATGTCGCAGAAGTCTTGAAATGAAAGATTGTTACATTACTATGAAAGATGATATGGTACTTAGAGCAGACATGCCTTAACATGGTTAGTTTCCTGTACATATTTCCATATCTATTGATCTATTGTAATCACCTGCCTTGTCTCAGAGCTTATATGCAGACTTAACGAATGCCAATATTTGTTTATTGCAGTGGTGTGTATATTGTAACGTTTTATTTTGAACTCGATATATATAAATTACATGAACATACAACATTTCAATAAAGGAAAATGTGAAGACTCTAATGTTATGGTGTATTTTTGACAATTTTTGTCTCTGAAATCGGGCGATGCAATAAAGAGTATTATTAATCAACTATCAATGATATGAATCCAATACAAGGAAATCGGCCTGCTTGATATGACATCAAACCGGGCCAATATGAGGGAGGCGGGCCAATACGGAAAAGCCGGGCCAATATGACTTTCAACATGGCGATGCTGAGGATGAACGATCTTCTCCGAATGATGTCACTGATTTCTCTGACTTTGAACGGATATTCAATGGCTTCTGTGATAATATTTGATAGAGCTATACGTGCCGATACACAAACCTTGAAATCAAGTGAGGTGAGTCATGCTGAAATAGACTATAGTGACGCGAGCGCGACATCGACGTGTTAAGGCCCATTCTCACGATGCGATTTGTAGTAACAACTCGGCGGGGAATCCCCTGATTTGTAGCATGCAACTAATCGCATGAAATAGGACCTGTTCTATTTCATACGACTTGTAGCATGCAACTAAAATCGTTTGAGTGTTCTCATGATGCAACTTTGTTGTATGCTACAAGTTGTTACTACAAATCGCATCGTGAGAATGGGCCGTAAGCACAAACAGACGAAAAACAGCGATCCAACACTTACAGCAGTGCACTGATGAGCGAAGCGACGACTACAGTGATATTTTAAGACAGAAGATGTCAGACTTGCAGCTAGAAGAGTTATTCACATATGGATAGGACCGATAGAAATTATGCGAAAGAAACACCTGTAAAATGGTGTTGAAAACTAGGGTCTCCATAGCATGATACGTCTTCGATCCTCAAATCGGGACTGTATTTGGACCAAATTTGCACCAGATTATAAGGTTGTATAATTTTGCTGCATCGTTCTTATCAAATAAAATTAGTATTTCATCTGCTTGTATCTTTTTGACTCCGTTTCATACGTTGAAGACCCCCGCCCAGGTTGAAGATGATCGACCTAGCTACATGTATTCACCGTCCCGATTATTGCCGTCGTTTCCGATAGCGTTGCTGTAGAGGGGATTAGCTAAGATTCATAGCGTCTCCCTTCCTTGAGGGAAGGGAATAATGGCACTTCAAAAAGCACATAATAATCGTAGGAAATAGGCCTATTGTGAAGGAAGAAATACATATTCCGATTTCCGAGTCGGTGTACTAAAATATTCCTTGATGCATGTATTATAATCGATGAAATAAATTTGTAGGTGAGTTAATTCATAAAAATGTCATTAACCAAGTGTTTTCATATTGGCCTAGTTATAGGTCCTCGGTCAGCCGTATTGGCCCTCGGCCTGCGGCCTCGGGCCAATACGGCAGGCTCGGACCTATAACAAGGCCAATATGAAAACACTTGGTTAATAACATAATAATATGTACTTGATGCCAGCTGGGGAATTCAGCATTGGCCAAATAACGGAAGCCGTTTCAGAAGTGTTTGCACCAGTGAAGGAGGATTGATATAGCCTCTTCATAAATCTTTTCTTCACTGGTTCGTATGTGTCGAGATGGCTTAATGTGCTGCATATTTTTATCCGTTGTTCCATAAAGACAAATCATACATATCACTAACATGATGACAGTGGTATGTATTGGCCCTTTGGAGTGGCATTTATGTATACACTGCCAAAAATACCCTACTTATTTAAGATAATGCTCTAAAATTTTCCTCAAAATAAGTTAAATTTTAAGAAATTTTTTGTTTAAGTAAAATATACTTGTAAACCCCACTCCAAATTTTAAACAAGGAAAAAAAAAATCTTAAAATTTAAGAATTTTTCTTAAAACTAGCGGGTTTTTTTAAGAAGAATTTTAAGATTTTTTTCTTGTTTAAGTAAAATTTGGAGTGGGGTAAGTATATTTTACCTAAACAAGAAAAAAAATCTTAAAAATTTTACCTATTTTGAGTAAAATTATCTTATTTGAAGAAAATTTTAGGGCATTATCTTAAATAAGTAGGGTATTTTTGGCAGTGTAGCAATTGCTGTGGAGTACGTATGGTGGCAACTTGGCAGGTCCCATGTTAGTGAAGTTCCTCAAGGATAGTTGACATCTGAGTAAGTCTGGACTAATGAGGGATCTTGGTGTGGTGCGGACCGCAGTGTACCCATATAGCAGTGTGGACCCTAGACACGCATCTCAGTATTAAACTGGGACACTCGTGGGGTTTCTCGGTGTGAAAAAGGAATGGGACCCTACCCATGGGGTTCCCGGGTGTGTAAAGGAATAGGACCCAAACGTCCTGATAGGACTGAAATATAGTTCAAAGCGACGTTAAATTATATTCACTTACTATTTCCCCGAGTGTGAAAAGGGATAGGACCTCACCCGGGAACCTGTAAAACAACGAATAGCCTAGATATAACATCATTATCTGGACCCATTACCTGTAGACGAATGATCGGGGATTTCTCTCATGTCGACCGTAGAACAAGAGAGACTTTGACATTTATCTACCCATTTTGGATAGCAATAGTCCAGAAGGACCAACATGTACATATTGCGTACCGGGTACACATATCTTGCCTAGTAGCATTTGCTAGATCATGTGACCATTCCAATCAACGTCACATATTACAGACACTTGTCAAACAAAGCTATACCACCAAACGCCTTCATTCAAAGTTTCTCAGATTCTAAATATTGTACACTGATAGAAAAAACGATCGTAGTGTGCAAGATCTCTCGTGCTATGTTTCATAACTTTGTCTAATTCCACTTAACCCAGGCTAGAGGCCTTTCGGATGTCATTTAGTTGACATCTCCATGGTGTTCAGATGAACAGTCACAATCAAAGCGTGGCAGATACATACGGTACTCTGGAAAACAACTCAGAACTTCATTTAGATAAAGAATCGGCGATCAAGATTTTAAGCAGACACCATCAATGTTGCTTGAAATCGTTGAAAACTTTTGACTGCTTCTCTCTTGTAGGAAACCTCTTGTGTTTTCTATTGTTCTTATTTTATAAACATTTGGAATTGGTGATGTCATGTTCTGTGCTGGCAAAACTTTAGGACGTACACTTAGCTATTATTTAGTCTTGGGTTGTCACATACGATCCAATCCATACACCCAGATATCAAAACTTGGTAGGGAGATGTCTAAGGAAGGCCATGCACATATAAAATTAATTTCACTTGAATAATTATATTATCGAGATGAAACTCTCCAGTCCGGCCGCCCTCTCGAGTACCCATATGCTAGATTATTTTTATTTTATTTTTTTTTCATGCTATGGATGGCTATAAAATCTGTCTTTCCAGATTTTTCCTGTAACCCACACGAATAATACCTCAAAAACCCTACCACCCCCCAGTCCACTGTAGACTAGTATGTAAATTATTTTTCTGCGTGGACATACACGATCAAAGGTCAATCCCTCACAACCCACACTAACGCCGCCTTCCAATCAAGAAGTCACGGTATCGGTGGTGGATATACCACTGAGTGTGCATGTGCGATGAAAATGTCAATTACGGTACACATCCCCATAACATGTTCAGACAATCATCAGAAGAAAAATAATTATTTTAAGTTCCATGAATCCGGTCAAACCATTCCGGTCATTACCCACTGCCATTGCGAGGTCACGTTACCGAAACTATCTCACAATGGGTCCTTCACAATGCATGTCCACATCACAACCCACACACAACGCCTCCCTCCTTTTTACGCATATTTAATGATTAGGGGCCGAAGTGCTACCGCCCGTTCTCAGGACAGGCCGTTCTCAGGACAGTATGTTATAGCATTGGCTAACACAGCCAGGCAGCAGGCAGATCTACAGTGCTCTGCTCAGTGAAGTGGAGCGACATTGGGCGCATTGTCTAGTGCTTAGCTGAGGCCACCACAAGCTGTGCAGTGGACTGGAAGAGAAGATCTACCTAATCAACCATTCCTCAACTCCGGCCATGAATTACTAAAGTTTACTCTTCTGATCTCCGGGGGGTATTTTCAGAACAATTTACAATCAGAAAATATTAAAGCTATTTCACTGCTTCCTCAGGTCATGTTTGCAAACAAGAAAACAAGGAGTAAAGACAATATAAATTATTTTATTCCCAGCCTTAAATTTTACCAAATACAAGGTACCTAAATCATTATAAAAAAATCATTATTTTTTTTTATATTTTATTTATTCATTTTTTTTTAAAGAAGAACAAACAAACAGTAGTAAAGTAGAATAAAAGATATCCCCCCACCCCCTTAATTTTAAATACGATAATGGTACTAAATAATGAATTGTGTGATAAAAATATAAACTATCAAGCATTGACAAAGAAGAACAAACAAACAGTAGTAAAGTAAAATAAAGGATTTTATTCACCCCCCCTGCTTTTAATTTTAACTAAGATACTGGTACTGAAAGTGAACTATTGTCATGCATAACTAATTATGTGATAAAAATATAAACTGTCAAGCATTTAATGTTGGATATTAATATTAAAATATCAATTAATTCAACTACATTATATACATCTATGCATATTGCCCATTCTATTAATATTAGTTTTTACAAGAAACAAAAAAACAAGTTTCTCAAAAGTCAATCGGGTCAGCACATATTTTGTAAATTGCACAAATATGGAGCACTATGCATGACAATAGTTCACTTTCATTATTGTAAATAAAAATAATGTTTTTAATAATACAAATATTAGAAAACTAAAGAATCAATCAGCATGAGGATAAAAGCACTTTATTTCAAATCAAATTATTTACAAGAAGAACAAAAGTATTTTTGCACTCGAGGGGTTTTGGAATATCCACAGCACTGCTGATGATACCATTCCAAGCAGCATTCACAGACAACACTGGTTTGACCATCCTCAATGTAACAAGTGCAGGTTTGACAAGTCCAACGGGCTTGTCTCTCCTTCACATGTAAGAGGTGCTCAAGGGCAGTCCATGCATCCTCCGTAAAGAATGCACGAACTTCACCAAGGTCAACAGCGGAGTCCAAAATCTGGTTTGGAATGGCATCCGGCATGGTCTCCACCTGCAGGCCATCCAGGATGCGGTTGATGAGGGGTTCATCAACCAGCCAAGAGAGTATCTTCTTCTGTCGTTCGACGACGCTCAGGTCCTGAAGGCTTTTGCTTTTCTTCTCCGTTTTGCTGTCGGTTGTTTCTTTGAAGCTTGGTCTTTGGAGCTTCTTGTCTAATGCATCACCGACAGGGGGATAACTGGTGGTAGTAGTCGGTTCCATCTCATCTTCCCCATCTACATCTTCCAAGGTTTTCAGGATGGAAACCTTGCCCTCTTGGGATTCTGGGTCGGTTTGAGGCTGGGATTCTGGGTCGGATGGAGGCTGGGATTCTGGGTCGGATGGAGGATTGGAAGGAGGTGGTATATCCAACAGGTCCGAAATCAATGGGTTGGGCGAGCTGGTAAATGATCCACAGGTTGAAAGATGTTGTTGAAAACGCACCTTCTTGATAATTGTCTTCGGACAGAAAGGACAATGAAAGTGTGTAGTTCCCTCTTATATCCCGGACATAATTGAGCGCATCCAGTTATCTTGTAGCCTACATAAAAATAAAAATAATTATTTAAAAATATGATATAAACATCCAGGGAAATTAAATTATTAAAAATGTGATAGAATTATAAATATTAAGTATGCATAATAAGAACACTAAGAGAAAGCATTTTATTTAAATGTATATTTTTAATTTTAAGGTTCATTAGGGTATAGTTTTAACAATCGTCCCTGGGTTTGACAAATAATCTAGATCAAATTGCTTTTTAGATTATGTGTATTTTTAATATCAGACGGGATGTTGCCAACACTCAAAACAGAGCATTGAGAAAGGACCTTGAAATCACACAGGTACGACATGTGATTCTAAGTGTTATTTCAAGCATACTGATGTTGTTTTACAGGATTATAAAGCAGGAAAGTATATGTAGCTTTATACACACATCTAAACTAGGGAAAACAACATTACTAGTCTTACCTCTCAATTGAACGGATCCAGGGCATTTCCCCCAGTGGACATTTCCCCCAGCGGACATTTCCCCCCGTGGACATTTCCCCCAGTGGACATTTCCCCCACCCTATATTTTTAGGTTATTTTGAGGCTAATATAACATAATTTTCAAATAATTTGGCAAAAACTAAATTGTTTATATTATATATTATATAGCACATTTTTAAACAATATAATGGATCACATAGTGATAACAAATACTATTCATATACATAGTATATATTTTAACATTTTAAGAAAACATTATATCACATAGTGGTACAATAAAAGATGTATTTTTAAACAATATAATTTTGTTCTATATATTTTTTTATACCTCAACTTTCACTGTAGTTCTCATCAAATGGCTTCTCTCAGCAGAGATAATCCTCACAACTTGAAAGGTGCTCAAGTTCAGAACTCCTCACACCTAACCTATTGTTTCTAAATAATAATCTTTTATTCATTCTCTGTAATCCTCACACCTATATTTTTATTCTTTTATTTTTATTTGAAGTCTGATTAAGAACCATAATACAAGGTTAATCCCTCACAACATCAATTGTTATCTTTACCCAGTCTGTTGCTTGAGTTTACTCAATCAGTGGCATGCAGTATATGCAGTTCATTTATCATCAACATATGTGGAAATCCATATATATATAGAAAATAAAAAATATACAAAAAATTTATGTCATTGACAAATTATTTGAAAACTATGTTCAAGCCTCAAAATAACCTGAAAATATAAGGTGGGGGAAATGTCCACTGGGGGAAATGTCCACTGGGGGAAATGCCCACTGGGGGAAATGTCCATGGGGGAAATGTCCGCTGGGGGAAATGTCCACTGGGGGAAATGTCCGTACCCCCAATTGAACTGTCCCTCTGGTAACCGAGAAATGGATTCCCAAGTGTATTTTGACCTTGCTTTTCCATGTTGGTTTAAATCTGGACACTGGGCATATCGGGCAATGAAAAAGGTTTCCATCGCAGTCTGCCTTTTTTTATATCTATAACATTGTGTGTGCATTATACATATTACCACAATCTCTTAATTAAGCTTACAATACAATACAGATCTGCCTGAAATGCTGGATTTGCATGGATATATTTTAATGTCGACAATCAACCCTGGGTTTGAAAAATAATTTAGAACAAATTGCTTTTTAGATTATTTTTATTATTCAATAAATTTGTTATTTCTTCAGCCAATGTTAAATTAATTTAAACTTTACGTTCTCTTCAGCCAATGTTAAATTGATTTAAACTTCACGTTTAACTTGCCATGCTCAGTAATCCATATATACAAATCAATTAGTTTTTGTTGTTGTTTTATATATTATCAGAAGTTGGTGAACAAAATGTCTGTCAAATGTCTCATAATAATTTATAGGCTCCATGGTCTGAGTCAGTGGGAGAGCTTTATTTACCACTCGGCTGCTCACTCCACTGGTAGCAGCAGAGCTTCATTGTCCTGTCAATAGCCCTGCAGTGAGCCACTGTCCTGACAAAGGCCTTTTCCTGAGAAAGGATTTTCCTCTGACTGGGCGGTAGCACTTCGGGTACTGTTGGATTTAATGTATCAGGGATTTTATATACCAGTACTACTCCCGTGACTTAGTGCTCTTACACTGAAATGTGATAGAAGACACAATCAAGCAAATGCTGCCAAGAAACTGAATGCTAATGAAAACCAGAAAAGTCACCTGTTTATATTATAGACGGGCCATCAGCAAGAGTGTTTCTGTTCAGTTTAAGTTTATTTGGCTCGGATTAAACATCAATTGACCAAGGGAGATAACTCATGAGAAATAAAGACACGATCGTACCTTCGAGAACCCTCGACACTAATATTGTAGAGATACGACTGAAGGTTTCCGAAATATTGCGGAAGTGCTCGCTGCGACATCAGTGTATCCGCGCGAAACTGTTTTTGTGAACAACGTTCATTTCTCCCGGACTGAAATCTGCTCTGAAATGTGAGCACATACGTAATTTGAGCTAACTTGTTGTCTTGTTAGCAACTAATAGTTCAGATTGTGTAAAAGTTATAACGCCTTATGCGTCAACTATTGCAAAACTTGTGTAAAATAAATGGTCGATCTGGTCACCGTGACAAACACACACATTTCCGAACTTCCTAGTATTCATCCCTTCAGCCACACGATGGATAATTTCTGACACTGACAGATTGTCTGACTGGGATCAGAGTTCTCTCCCCGCAAAAAAACGCAAAATTGGATCGACCACATGGTTGCGCGATCTCATCCCAGTAGAAGTCTTTATTTTAATTAAAACAAATATTCGGCCGTTCTACAACACTCAACTCACATATATTTAATGAATAATCTCCCTCTATTTTCAGCCAAAATGTAACGAGTAAGTACGAAAGTATCACATAGTGACTACATTTGATGTTTAAACACATCTAAATACGAGAAATAACATTGTCTGATATAAATTGTCGGTCATGTGTACGGTACTAAAATCATAAAATTTTAGCTATTTACAATTGCCAGAATACAACTATCTTTTTTCCTCTAATTTCCATAATTCAAACAACTTTGCGTCTACCTAAAAGATGATTCTAACCCTGCAAACAAACCCACAGATATTACCACATAGTGAACTCAGATCGTTGTGGGCTGAAAGGTTCATTTACAGGAAGGTACACTGGTTCTAGGCTTAATCACGGTGCCTATCAGCTTAATGGCTTAATAAATAATGGTGATTTCTCAGACTGGAAAATGTAAGAATTATTATTCCAAGAAATTGTACACTTCTATCAGTTATTGTTTATAATGCCTTTTCGATACCATGACATATGAAACTGAATGGAGAAACAGCCTCACTCTTATACCTTACACTGTTAAAACCAGGTAAGAATTGATGGGTTGTGCTCTGCATGGAAATTTTCAACAAACTGTAAGACTTGTTTGTCCATGGTATATATATGGACGTCTCACATGTTGTAAGACATGTTGGTATCGTGACGTTGATTTGTCTACGAAACTATCTTACATGTTTTCGGGAGTGGACTCGGGTGTGTTAACATGACTGTATTACATGTACTGCTCAACTCAGGAACTCAGACAAACACAGTATATGTGATATGAATGAAATATGTTTTAATCAATCAATCCATATCAATTGTGTGTATAATATTGCAGATAAATGAGATGGCTTCAGTTTTGGTACTTGATAATTTCGTAATAATTTTAGTCTGCCCGAAAATGACATGCCTGGTGGGCTGTCATCATGCCCTGGAAACAGCCGGAGCATGGCTCTAATGTTGGTTTGGAAAGAACATGACTGCAGTACCTGTTTACAAAAGATAAAGATGCAGACTGCAGCTCATGTCTTCCCTCAGTGGCAGTTGGAACAGAAGAGAGCATGCACAAATATACTTTGCATGATAAATACATAAAATTGTTGACATGTGGAACATACCCTCGCCACAACACAATACCAAAATAATCTTTGACACACTAAATATCTATGAAAACCCAGCCACTGCATAAATGTCATATTTTGGACCATATGTCGATATGACACAAACAGATATAAGGAGATCAATAGAAAGGGCGTATGTTCTCAAATACTCCAGGAAATAGTGAGGTGGCGATGAAGCATATCCAACATGTCAACAAACACATATATGTTACATCAATTGACCAAAAAGGCAAATAAAGTATTCAAATACTCTTACTTGAAATTATTTAAATCTGTTAATGTTTATAATTAACAAATCAAATCTTTAGTTTGAATATAGTATAAACATTAACTCAAAAGGATTTATGACAAACAATGTATTGAGATCTGCTGTGTCATTAAATACCCTAAAACAACAGAGTTAGGCAGGCAATGCCTCCATGGAACAACACACATTACAAAGGGAGAATTCAAATCCCCTCTGAGCCTAAAATATAACATAGAATAAACCTAAACACTGATCGACGCATGTTAAAGCAAGTTACCAACACCCAGCAGCTAGTAACAAACATCACCAAACAGTGCAAGATTCGTCTCTAAAATTTAGATTATGCTCAAATATATGACACCCGTTAAAAACAAAGCACTACAAGTTTCAAATAACTTTGCAGCTAAATCTGCCTAGTTAACACAGCAAAATCTCAACACACCACTGCACTAAACCCTTAACAAGTCAATTGCAAATACTGTTTAACTCAACTTGAAAATAAGTAAACTTCTCTCACCTGTTTACAAAAGATAAAGATGCAGACTGCAGCTCATGTCTTCCCTCAGTGGCAGTTGGAACAGAAGAGGGCAATATGCCATGTGCTCAGTGGCTTTGAAGGCAAAATCACATGACCTCTATGTAAACAGATGGGGCTCTGTACAGGGGGAGACCCATATATTTACTTTAAACTAGTAAACAATCAGAGACTAAACTGATCAGTCTCTGAGGGGTTACAAAACCATTGACAGCATCAAGGATTGGTATTTTTAAGGTTGTCCTTATTCCATGTCAAATTTGAATCTGAAACCTATGGTAGAGGGTTTTTTTTCAGATGGCCGATAAAGACAAAGTTCAAGTTTCCAGTCAGCCAAGCCTAAGCATGAAAGTGGTTCTGTCCACAGTCCGTAGCAGATTTTGGAAGGTTAATCATTTGTCTACAAAAAAACTCCACATGTGGATAACAGACAATCAAGAAACACCTGATGGTGACCCCCTAACAACTTCTCCAATCACTGGTGCATCAGACTCTGGCGATACCATTACAATTCCTCAGAAGTATGATCTCAAGGACAGAAGAATTACTCTGGTGGCAAGTGATTATGATACCATATGTTTGAATAAATTATATGTCGTTATCAAGAGAACAACATCACAATTATTACTGAATCTTTATATAGATTTAGTATGACAGATCACTGAACCATTCAGCAAAACAATAAGAGAATTGATGTTGGATTTCAGGTTTATCAACAAGACGAAAAACAATCCCTCCATGAGAGGAATTTATATTTACATTAGATGAAAACTGCTGCCACCTTTTTCTGTTAAGGTGTATACATATATATTTATTTATTTTTTTGCTACAGGATACTCGTCCAGAGGAAGAATTTGTTGTTAGTCACTTACCAGGCGCCATCAGAGTGGATCCCAACATTGATATTCCAGGTCTTCTGAATGTTATACCATTGCTCAGTCAGTCAGGTGTGTAATATCTCCAGTCTCACATATGTCTAGATAATTCCACTCCTCAACAAATCAGATGTGGAACATGCTCAGACACATCTTCATCTAATCAGGTTTGAAATATCTCTGGACAACTCCACTCAACCAATCATTTGTGAAACATGTCCAGACAATTTCACTCAACTAATCAGGTTAGACAATATCCAATTCCACTATCCAACCAGTTTAATGTAAAAAATTCAGACATTTTCCCTCAACCAGATGTGAAACTTGAGTAAACCATTCCACTCCTCAATCAATCAGGTGTCCAACATGTATACCCGTACAAGTCGACACCTCAATCAGTTATGTTTGACCATTCCATTCTTGAACCAAGCAGGGGTGAAACATGTCCAGACAATTCCACTTCTCAACCAATCAGATGTGAAACTTATCCAGACAATTCCAAAACTCCAGCAGTCAGATATAAAATGTCCCAACAAATACAGTCCTTCAACTATCAAATTCCATCTCCTGGACAATTTCATTCCTCAACAATCCGATTGAACATCTCCAGACAACTCCACTAAACTAGTCGGGTGTGAAACACATCCGAACTAGTGTACTTTCTGACCAATCTGATGTGAAACCTGTCCAGACAATTCCCCTCCTTGACCACACAGCTGTGAAACATGTCCAAACAATTCCAATCTTTGACCACACAGCTGCGAAACCTGTCCAGACAATTCCCTTCCTTGACCACACAGCTGTGAAACATGTCCAAACCAAATTCCAATCCTTGACCAATCAGATGTGAAACATATCCAGATATATTCCACTCTCTATCCAATCATATGTGTAGAATGTCTAGGACATTCCACTTTCTAACCAATTCCAAACATCCAGATAACTCCCATCAGTCAGATGTGTATGTCCAATCAATTCCAATCTTTGACCAATCAGATGTGAAGATTGTCTAGACAATTCCAACACTCCTTAACCAGTCATCTGTGAAACATCCAGATAATTCCACTCCTCAGCCAATCAAATGTGAATCATGTGAAGATAAATTTCACTACTCAACCAATCACATGTGAATCATGTCCAGATAATTCCACTACTAATCCAAGCAGAAATTAACTTTCTACGACTAACATTTATTTCACTGATCTGCAGATTTATCTGAAGACCCAGCCTGCATTGTGTGTTACTGTTCCCTAGGCTACAGATCATCACTAGTGGCACAAAAACTACAGGATCATTTTCAAGAAAATAAAGGTACATGTATTGTGTTGGTAATAATAAAATATGGCCTGGGATATACTATATGGTTCTGCCTACAGGTGTTCGATAATGGTGGCAACTGGTATTGGATTATTTCAGTATCATTGAAATACAACAGAAATGAATCGAGGGAAAATAATTTTATGTTAAACAGGTTAGAGAAAACCACCTCTCTAAAATGGAGGTAAAAAAGGTCGTTTTTGCTTGATAACTTTTGACTTATTTATCATAACGCTACAAAATCTTAAGGCGACTCACTTGAAATATTGTTACATGCCGGAACAGTGGTTTTCCAATGAAAGTGTGCATAGTCTTATTGTTAACAGAGAACAAAACGTGTCTATTCTTATGCAAATTAGATAGACAATTTGTTTTTTCAATACCATCCGATGCGGATAAATATGTACATGGTCAATTATGGCGGATGTTTCTATCTTCGATATATCGTTGAATTTTATTGGACAAAAACGACCTTTTTTACCTCTATTTAGAGAGGTGGTTTTCTCTAAGCTGTTAAATGTCGAAGGGAATTTGGAGTGGGTACTTAATGTCATCTCACAAGATGAAATTTATATCCAATTATTTTTAGGATGACATTTCTATGTAAAGGCATTCCCCATTTACCAGCAGTCAATGCAACTGTTCAAACCACCTCAGTTTTGAGTGGTTTCGGGCACTCGCATTAACTGGTCGATACTTGGTGTAAGAACGCATTGTTGAGGCTTTTGTTGAGGCTTTTGTGCAGCTGAAAAGGGTCACGTCTAGACGCATTGTTGAGCTCAGACAGGCTATTGTAGGCTTTGTCTTGTGCGTTCTTACACCAAGTATAAACCCATTAACTGCTGGTGATTTGGTGCAAAACTCTGAGGGTACGGGTTTGAGTCTTGTATGGGACAGACTCATCCAGCACTACTATTTGTGCTTTACCAAGAAGATGTCATCCTAAAAATAATTGGATATTAATGTTCCCTGCATTCTAATGCCATTAGACATTGTGATACAACTGAAATATTGTTGAAAGTTACATTGAATCATATCCACTCTCACCCCAATCATATCCACTCGCTCTAATCATATCCACTCACTCGCCCCAGTCATATCCTCTCACTCGCCCCAGTCATATACACTCACTCGCCCCAATCATTTCCACTCACTTGCCCAATCATATCCACTCACTCGCCCCAGTCATATCCACTCACTCACCCCAATCATATCCTTTCTCTCGCCCCAATCATATCCACTCACTCACTCCAGTTCCTATCCACTCACTCACCCCAATCATATCCACTCACTTACCCCAGTCATATCCACTCACTCGCCACAATCATATCCACTTACTCGCCACAACCACTCACTCACCCCAATCATATCCACTCACTCGCTCCAATCATATCCACTCTCGCCCCAATCATATCCACTCACTCGCCCCAATCATATCCACTCACTCGCCACAACCACTCACCCCAATCATATCCACTCACTCGCCCCAATCATATCCACTCACTCGCCACAACCACTCACTCACCCCAATCATATCCACTCACTTGCCCCAATCATATCCACTCACTCGCCACAACCACTCACTCGCCCGCCCCAATCATATCCACTCACTCACCCCAATCATATCCACTCACTCGCCACAACCACTCACTCACCCCAATCATATCCACCCACTTGCCCCAATCATATCCACTCACTCGCCACAACCACTCACTCGCCCCAATCATATCCACTCGCTCGCCCCAATCATATCCACTCAATCGCCACAACCACTCACTCACCCCAATCATATCCACTCACTCGCCCCAATCATATCCACTCACTCGCCTCAATCATATCCACTCACTCGCCCCAATCATATCCACTCACTCGCCCCAATCATATCCATTCACTCACCCCAATGCCATTACTTTTTATAAGATGAAATTTTTCCCATCACAAAATTCCCAGTAATAGTTTTGAAGTTTGCCATTAGAAAGAGACTGATACAGAATATTTCTGGAAATGAATGCCATTTTTTTTTTTCTCCAACTTTCCCGATATATATTGCAGAGCTATATGGGAACATAGACGTTTACAACCTAGAGGGCAGTGTGTTCAAGTGGGCTAATGAGGGACTGCCCCTGGTGGATGTGAATGACAAGCCCACTATCTATGCTCATCCATACAGTTCTGTGTGGGGAAAACTGTTATACAGCCATCTACGAAGAGACAATCCACCATGATCCCCATCATGACGGGGGAAACGGGGAGCATTGATAAAGTATTACACTCGATGGAAAGTCACCAGATTGAATTCAGCATACTTTATGGATGTCCCCATAATCTGTCAGCATTGCATACCAGTTCACTATTGAAGTGGATATATATTATGAGGGGGGCCTGTGTGTGCCATATTCATACTTACCCATTTATATATATATATACATATATAGTGAAAACGTAAAAGAGTCAAATATATACACATATACATATATTGTGATTTTAAGAAGTTTTGGTTGGCAAATGTTTGTATTTTCAGATTTATATATAAAAAAATCAAAAGAAAAAAAAAAGATCAAAATCATCCCACCCAATAGTACTCAAGTTTTTAACGACAAACAATATTTTATCTGGTCTGATAACTTGTTTGTGATGTTCCAAATTCCTGGATTTCTAAAGTAATGAAATAACATAGCTATTTCATCATAGGCTCGGTAGTAATTTCAGGTACCGGTAGTTCATGTAACACAATGTTGATTTTACACATAGCATTTACAGGACTATCATGCTATTTAGGTGAAATTGGTTTTTCAAAGGCATTTGAGTCCAAGACTTGAACAGAAATTAATGTTAAACCTTTAACAATATAGCTCCACCAATAGCCCCAGCAGGTGCATCGAGACATGGCTCATGGTGATTAGTTCTTAACCTCTCTCCCTATCTTTTCAACCTAGGAAATATTTTTTAGTCAATGATAACTTGACTATTTTCGACCTGAAGTTGTCAAAATTATCATAAATGTGTAAATATTAAACAGTTCTTTCTTGGAATAGTAGGATTATTTGATTCATATTCACCATATTTACAGGACATAACCCGCCCCCTGCTGAAGAGTTAGGAGAGAAGAGTGGAAGAATAAACAGCGATGTGAGCCAGGTCTCAATGCACCTGCCAGTGCTATCGGGGCAGCTCTATTGTTAAAGGTTGTCTTGAATTTTGTGCAAGTCCAAGATTGATTTTTTTTTCATGCCAGTCTCTGACAGAAATCTAATTGGGAAAGTTTGTTTCAATTTTCACCTTATTTGAGAACAGAAAACTGTTGTTGTTTGTCTGTAAATCCACTCTTACATGTCTTAAGACTGATGGGTATTTATCACTGGTGCTACAAGTAAAAATCACATGGTGCTATATCCCCCAAATGCTGTTTGTTCATTTATGCTCGAGATACTAGCTGTAGGTGATGGGCTGTGTTCGATCGATTTGTCCGATTCATTGGTGCAAAGTGAGGGCAAGAAAAACATATTTTGCAACTTGAGGTAAGCCCTACAGAGTAAGGCAGGGAAACAGTGATAAGGTAGGTAGAAATAATATGTACATTATAAACAAGAGAAAATGATGTCATTTACAACCCTTATGCAGGGGGCACAGCTGATGCAACTAATTTGAGTAGTTCTTAGGCCTTTGTCAGATTTTTCTCGGCATCAATATGTAAACCTTTCTTGCTTTACACTCCTGATTCGGCGAATTGTATGATAGCACGGAGATGGCGCGCATAGAAAGGTGATGTAGCTTATTATCTTCAGCTACCCAGACACAGTTAATCACTGAAGCATAAAGCATAAATGAAGTCCTGATCCAAGGTAGGCCTATATTTTTGAGCGATACAATCTTGGCCAGTTCAGATCAGTTTCTGCACATACCGTAACAAATATGTCTGTTTTAGCCTTTCTTAACAAACTTGTACTTTGGTATACCAACAATTCCTTGTGTTTATTGAGAACTCTTCACATTTCAACTTCAAAGAATGATACTCGACTTTATTGGAGGACTGGCAATTCTACATACTCCAAACCAGAGCTTGATGATGAATTTACCTTCCTACTAGTCAACTCAAGAGATATATATTTTTTATACAATGATGGAAAGAGATTAAGTGGACATTGTTAACCAGTATTGTGTAGGAAAATGTATTCAATTGTTTTTATTACTTATAATATACCCACTGGTTAAACAAGAACACACTACTTTGATAATATAATTTATTTGATGAACATGTTATGGAAGACCACACTACTCTATATATATTTATTTAATAAACATCTTCCACAAGAGCAGACGTTTTCTCCTGGTTTCTCTCACATTCAGAGACGATTTGTTTTCACTAAGCCCAAACTTGGGGTCTGCCTCATAAAACTCTATGTTCAATTTAAACCAAGTTTATACATCGTTGTGTACATTATGATGCCATCTTTATTGCTTTATAACAGTAATAATACCATGATAGCATTCCAAGGATATCGAGACCCTCTACTTCGAAAAACTCAACAGCCCACAAATAACAAAGTCTGGCAACCAGTGCACAAATACTTACACATTACTCGACAGTTGAATAACTGATGGTCACAGATCAGCCCAAAAGCTGAACAGTCAAACAGTTTACATGTACAGGGACACGACAGACCATACAATTATTAAAATGTCAGTCCATTAAGCTGAACAGTCAAACAGTACAGGGACACGACAGACCATACAATTATTAAAATGTATTCTGCATTATGTATCAATCAGAACAGCGGGTGTATCCACTATTGACGTTCACCAGCCGACAGTGATCGTCCGCTCATCGAGTAACTTAGTTAGGCCTTAACAGTGTCCAACTGGATGAAAATTTTCCAAGTCTGCATGGATCGGGTGTCACAAGGCGAATTACAAGTTATCGATAAGATAAGCTCAAAGTTAGTATATCTTAGCCCCAAAGCACCTGATTGGATGAGCTTGGTCAAAAATAATTTGGCCTAATGTAATTGAATTGGTCACTGGTCCATGGTTTTCAAAAACAAAAGCCTTATGTGCTTCAAAATATATGCCTGTGCATTCCCATCTGCCATCTTACCGAGTTAAGGGAATTTTCCATTTCATCACATAATTACCGTTAACAGATTGACTTCATTCACTGTGTATTTCACATGATGTCAGCTCCCCTAGCATCAAGTCACATGTCCGCTCCATTTAAACGAGCCAATGTAATTATCTGTTTTTAAATATTTCATGCG
Source organism: Hanleya hanleyi (assembly GCA_036873755.1). Taxonomy (NCBI): domain Eukaryota; kingdom Metazoa; phylum Mollusca; class Polyplacophora; order Lepidopleurida; family Hanleyidae; genus Hanleya; species Hanleya hanleyi. The sequence continues at coordinate 68,156 of JAVTVY010039813.1, read as the reverse complement.
AGTACACAAGGTCCATCTTCATTTTATCCAGCCAATTTCTACGTTCCCACTTCGAACCTGCCTTGATTTATCTGACCCCTTCAGCGTTCAAAATCCGAGGTGTAAATTTCACCAGCTAACGACAGAAGAACCAATCAGAACGTACACATCGATTGCGAGTGAAGTCACATAGAGTGACATCATCCTCTATTAGCGGCATCCTTCCTCCTAATATGGTGCCCACTAATTAGGTCAGCCAATCAATAACGCTCAATTTGTATGACCCATTTCAAATTTCAAATGTTTTCGAGGTCAGTGACATCTCGTGTCTATTTATAAGTTATTTGAACATTGAAGGGGTCCAGATATATATCAAGGGAAGTTCGAAGTGGGAACGTAGAAATTGGCTGGATAAAATGAAGATGACGAGGTCAAGACTGTGGGATTCTGCGCAAGTTGTGTGAATTAGCTATTTTATTTCTCACTTTCCTGGTGCAGGCTTCTTTGTTTTTCTCAAGAAAAATATTATTACAACATATTTGAAAGAAAAAAATTGGCAGCAGTTCACAGGGAAAGAATCTGTTTTATTACTTTGTGATGAGAATATTTCGAGGCCCCCCACGCAATAATTTCCTTCCAACACTGCTGGAGATGTGTCTTCGTTCAAGGCTTGTGGTATTCCCCAACAGGATGTTCCATGGACCAATTGGCTGTGATTATTTCTACCACACCGTAATATACACAGATTACGCATTACCGCAGGACTATGTTCGTGCCAGCATTCGGATGATGGTGCATACCTAATCACCTCTTAAAACAGTGTATTAACTATAATTTGACCTTGATGAGGTCAAGGTTGGTCAAATTTAATAGACTTTTAATTAATCACCAGTTGGATAATGTACTGTTGTGTAAATGTACAGTTGTGTAAGAGCCAAGCCATGATCCCTCGAGATATGGCAATAACTACAATTTGAACTTTATGAAATAGGCCAAGGTCAATCAAATTTGAAAGTTTCTAGTCAATGACCTGTTGCATAATTATGCAGTATGAATTTGGAGAGCCTAGATGGATATCCTTCAAAATTTATCACCAATACTTAAATTTGACAACAGATAAAATAGGTCAAGGTTAGTCATCTTTGCTGGGTTTCTGACCCATTGCCTGTTGCATATGTTATATGAATTCAGAAATGCTGGCTATAATTCATCAACAAGCAAAATGGACAGACCAAGCACACAGTACCATTCGACCAAACATGGAAGAGGGGTGAAAATCAATAGGCTCAAGACTTCCTTGTCATCATAAAACACATCAAGTCGAAACTGTACTTATAGCATGAACATCATCACCGTATTTTCAGTCACACAGTGACCTCGAACTGAATAGGTTTCCTTTTTCCAGCGGAGCCATGGTCAAGGAAGCGAAGTTTGGTTCCAATCCAGGACATGGAACTGGTAACAGACTGACAGAAATCATGATCGCAATATACCTCCTCTATCGACAGGCATTTTAAAAGTGAGCAAGGGAATAGGCTTTAACTTCTCTTAGAAATTCTCAGTCATCATGATTTGCCCACATGCCCACAATTTCACCCCCACCACCAAGTAATTACATATCATTTTACCCCCACCACCCATATTATTGAATATAATATGCAACAAACACCCACCAGATTTACAGTATTCTTTCAACTGAACAACTTTCGGTTAATGAAAAATTACCTTCAACCCAACAACCCATGTAAATTAATAAACATAATATGTTCTGTATGGTTGTTACTTGCATTTTTTTTTTTTTTTTTTTGGTCTCGCTCCAGATCCCGACCTTCATTTCCGGCGGCGCAGCGCCGCCGGATATCTGAATCCAGTAAACATGGGAGCGGCCGTCTTGATATTGGACGAGTAACAGGTGTTTTCTCGAGCCATACTTCACAGACGTGCCGTGGAGTGATCCAACTAGTTTCATATCGTAAAACGACAGAATTGTATCACCCATTCGTGGTTAACACATTAATATTAATTTTATTATAATGAATTCATCGAATAAATGTCCTTTAGTACTATTTTATTATGGCTGAAAGACCAAATCGATGACCATACATGATCAAGTTATTCACCTGTACGTCTGCAGCAAAATGTTTGAGAGTAAAACACGCGGATCGGATTGATGTGTAGAGAAAGTCGATCTAGGCTTAATTTACAATGACACACATCAATAAAGAAATAGTGGCTTGATGATGGGTCCCATATAATGCCACAGCGTGAACTCTTACATCAAGCTATATGAAGTGACTTATTACGTCAACCAGAGAACATTACTTTCAAAGTCCTAGTTGGACATGCGGTTCATGTGCACATTTTGCCAGCAAGCACTTAACTTCCGGCTAACCCCACACTTTCCAGATGGGTCCTTGCGCGAATTAGTCAAGCCTTTAATGAAAACAAATAAATCGATTGGGTTTTTTTTTAACCATAATGGTGCATCGTGACCTGTATTCACCAGTTGCACACGTAATCGGCTTGTAATACGCAGATTATAAGCTACAAACGTTTTAGTTTTCTTGTGTAAATATTGTCACTTGAAATTGAGGATGGACACTATTCAAATATTACAATATTCCAACATTTTTAACATGCACATAATCTGCCTTGGAGAAAAAACCCCAGAAAAATCAGTTTGGAGGGTAAATTCTGATAAAGATCTTCCCAACTATGCAATTCTCATTGTCAGTCATCAAAAAACATCATTTACATAGGGCATTTGCTGGAAGAACTCAAGATTTTTCTTTTTTTAAGAATCTGTTTTTAAGATCAACTGTATTAAATCCCAAACCACCACTAGTCCGGGAGCCAAACCCCAGTTTTAGCCTTGACGTGGAAATGGAGTCCATCTAACGTTCTTTGATGGATTATATATCTCCTGTGTGTGCAGATTCAGAATCCGGATGATGCCAGCCTGGTAACCTTGGGGAAATCAAAATATCCAAGATGGCCGCCAGCATATTCAACATGACCGCTGTATATCGCAGATTGATCGCTATATGGAATTGAGCTATATATTTTTGGTCTAGGAGTGCTCAAGAAATGCTGTATAGATTTATTAGTAATTCATACCACTTATAATACTACCTCCAGCTTATTTTAACAGTAGTGGGATGGAACTGACATTCTGCGCATGCGCACTAGAAAAAGGGTATTTTAATGGATGTTTTGGGACCCATATTGGGCGTACTGGGCTGTGGGAGGTGTCATCGTGAAGCTCTCGTGGAGGAGCGTCTGACTGGGCTAATGTGACGTGCATTTTCAACATTCTGCGCATGCGCAGACAGGGAATGCTGGGAAAATGGGCATTGGGTGGAACGTTTTGGGGTCGAGGTGGACCAATAGTGGTCAGATTGGGCCGTATAAGGTATCAGTTTGAAGCATTCATGGGGGGAGCATTCAACTGAATGGGTTGTAAGGTGGAACTGACGTCATTCTGTGCATGCGCAGGAAAAAAAGGTTATTTGAATAGACGTTTTGGGGTCGCGACGGACCAATAGTGGACTGATTGGGCCATAAGAGGTGTCATCGTGAAGCTCTCCTGGGGAACCATCCGACTGGGTTACTGTGTCGTCCGGTTTCAACATTCTGTGCATGCGCAGTCTGGCCATAGTATAGAAAGCAGACATTTTTGGGTTCGTGGGGGGTCTGTTGAGTGATTGTGGGACCATCGATCCGTGATCCAAATGGCCAGTGACACGTGCCCAACGCCCGGTGGTGGTGGTATAGTGTCTGTACATATAGGGATTAACACGTGTCCCTCATCAGTCCGGGATGGTTTTTGTTGGAAGTCATGGCGGATCGTCCATTGTGAGTTGGTGTGCGTGTGTGTGTGCGTACTGTGTGTGAACATTGAGCTCACAGTAATTCCCCTAATAATTCGATCACCGGAAGTGCAGCAAAAATGGCGTATATCTGGCAATTTTCTTCATGGCACCAGCTACAAAGTGTCATATTTTGTCATTATATGACTTTTCTTGAATTTAAAAGAAGTATGAGAATGTCAGTTTTTCTCTGTGTTTGAATAACAGAGTTGAAAAGTGAACTTCCTGTGATTGAATTATTAGGGGAATTGCCGTAGTTACCCCGTCTCTTTTTTGGAAGTTCTTTTCTGTCGCTGTAAGACAGAAATGTCATTGCTACAGCATCAGGGTCAATAGGGCAAAGACCATTGTGAGGCCAACGAGTCGTCGCTGGTTCCAGCGTGAGCGCTCCTGGTCCATAGCCCAGGCATCAAGAATGGACATCATAGTCCAGTAGTGGAGGGTGATAGCACACCTCTCCATCGAGTCGACCCTGTTGAGGACCGCTTCTGTGAATACTTCCAGGATCTGGCATCGCCCCTCGTTGTCATCGCCATCTCCAAATATGGACCGAACCACTGCTCGGTAACCCGTGAGCGAATTAACCATGATCGCATGCTGTAAAATGCAAGTCGCATAGGAATGGGTCTCCGTCATGGCTCTGCAACAGTAGGAATGGGGGTGTGGGGTCCAGAGGGACATGCTTTATAGACGATGTCACGCATACGCAGGTTGGGAATTGTGGGAAAAGGGCTCTTAGGTGAACTTAACGCTCTAGCATAACGCATTGACGCCATGGTGTAGACAGATGAGAGAACAACAACAACAAGGATGAAAGGTCAATCATTTTATTATCCCCACCAGCACATCATACCCACGCTGGGGGAGCCGCATTGGGTATGTTTACTATCCAAAGTTCATAGCATAATCCATATTCATAGCTGAGTTTGTTATCCGCAATATCAGTCGAATATCTTAAATCATTATCCAAAAACCAGAATCCATGTTCATAGCGTAGTGTTGTAATTTCAGATTCTGCAAAATGTCTGCAACTCAAATACTCCAAATATCTTAAACAACATGCCAGTCACATCACCAGTGTGACCAAAACAATTGCTTGAAAACATTCCAAGTACCTCAGTTGCGAAGGCAAAAGAATTTATCAAAACATTACACAACAAACGTTCTGAGAACCCCAACATCTCGCCTTGCGGGGTCATCCGCCGAAGGTGCAGCAGTATTGAAAGCATACATGTAGAGCAAACAATAACGTCTGGAATAGGTGATGTGGTACAGACAATGATGTCTGTAATAGATTATCTGGTACAGACAATAACATCAGTCCCATGTGGGATTACTGGCATATAAGTTAATCCCATGTAGGATGGATAGGTCAGTGCCATCGGATTACTGGTGCATAGGGCAGTCCAGTGTGAGATTACTGCTGGATAGGTCAGTCCCATGTGAGATTACTGCTGGATAAGCCAGTTCTGTGTAGGATTACTGCTGGGTGGACCAGTCCCGTGTTTTATTACTGATGGATGGACCAGTCCCCTGTGGGATTACTGCTGGATAGTGCAGTCCCAAGTGGGATTACTGCTGGATAGGCCAGTCCTGTCTTGGATTATTGCTGGATAGATGAGTCTCGTATGGGATTAATGCTGGATAGGACAGTCCCGTGTGGGATTACTGCTGCATAGGCAGTCCAGTGGGGGATTACTGCTGCATACGGCAATCCTGTGTGGAATTACGGCTGGGGAGGCCAGTCTTTCCATGTACAGGTGTACATGTATATACATGTACATTATTATTGGCAGATTACTTAGACAAAACCCTCAAAATTTGAACAAAAATTAATATTTCATCTCCTAAATAGCACAGGTACATCTTCTAATCATAAGAAACATGTGTACCAAGTTTCATAATCATTCAATGACAGCTGACAACTGCAGCAAATTGTGATATACAGATGTACATGTGCACTTCAGCTAAACGCAAAACTCTATCATTTGCCATAATTTGGAGACAAATTAATATTTCATCTCAAAAATAGCACAAGTACATCTTCCAATCATAAGAAACATGTGTACCATGTTTCGTAATCATCCAATGAGAGCTGACAACTGCAGCAAACTTAACATCTACATGTACATGTATACATGTAGAGGCCTACAATTTACCTAAACAAAAAACTCATTCATTTCCCATAATTTGGAGAAAAATTAATATTTCTTCTCAAAAATAGCACAGGCACATCCTCTAATCATAAGAAACATGTGTACCAAGTTTCATAATCATCCAATGACAGCTGACAACTGCACGAAACTTACCATGTACATGTATATGTATACATGTAGAGGCCTACATGTACAATTTACCTAAACAGAAAACTCATTCATTTGTCATAATTTGGAGAAAAAATAATATTTCTTCTCAAAAATAGCACAGGTACATCCTCTAATCATAAGAAACATGTGTACCAAGTTTCATAATCATCCAATGACAGCTGATCACTCCAACAAACTTTCTAAGTACAGATGTACATGTGCACTTCAGCTAAACGCAAAACTCTATGATAGGGATTTTAACATTGGAGCACCCCAGGGGTAGTACTCCCAGGTGGCATACCCACCCTCCATATTTTTTTATTTTTTTTTCAGTTTTTTCTAATTTTTCTAGATTTTTTGTAACTTGCTAAACCAAAAACCTTATCATTTCCAGGTAGGGGACACCGACACCGACGACGACATCCTCTTTCCCCCCTCACAATATCTCCCCTTTACTTCGTAAGGCGAGATAAAAACAAAACAATTGACTCCAAACAAAACATGGAAAGCAAAACAGTTTACCAAAACATTACCTGAAAAGAAAAACAAAAGTGGGCAAACAAAACAAAATACATGTAGAACAGCATTTAAAATGTATGAAAACGTCAAAACAAAAGAAATGCACTATGTCGAAACAGAATTAACCTACCAGTTCATTGCAATAAAAACTGTTATGTCGGTAGAAAGGAATTACGTGGGGAAACTCAATCAGTTACGACAAAAGAATTCTGCACAAAATGACCTTGTACAATCATACCACTGCAACATATCTCAATATTGTTGCAACAAAAATAACTCAAACACAGACACAATTATCCTGTGGTTATGTCTCAAACATTTTCCATGGTTATCACCAAGTATTAGACTTCTCAAGCATGATCAGTGCTGAGTCATACCTCATCCTGAAAGGTACACATAAGGACCTTATGTTACTCATGGCAAAGCTAGATCCTATTCTCCATCAAGGACTCAGACTTTGCCTTGGAGCAATCAGAACATCCCCAAAAGAAAGCTTATCTGTCAAGGCAGATGAATTTCCTTTAGAACATCGAAGAATTAAACTATCACTGCAATATATTACAAAATTGCGATCAAATCACTCGAATCCTGCATATAACTGTGTTTTCAAACCTCAGTTCGCGGATCTCTATTTGAAGAAACCCTCCATTGTTCCACCTCTTGGAATTCGTATGAAACCACACATTGTAGCAGCTGATATTAAGCTGTTGGCCCGCAGTGAGTCAACTTTTACCAAACAAGCGCTTACCAATTTCACCATGGCAGTTAGCTCAACCAGAAGTAGATATTTCTCTAACGAAATATAAAAAGGCAGACACGAACCAGCTCTTGTATACATAAGAATTTGGTCTACTGAGAGAGAAATACAGATCGCATCAGGCTATTTATATAGATGGTTCTAAACATGGCGAGAGAGTAGCATATGCTACTATCTTTAGTTCCAAAACTAAAACCTGTCAACTACCATGCAGGTAAAGTTTGATATTCACTGCAGAAGCAAAAGCCATATTATTGGCTTTACAAGGTATTGAGTCCACTAAAAGGAAAAAAATGACATTCTCAGATTCACTGTCATGCCTCGAAGCGATTAAAAGTGGAACTTCGACTCATCTCACTATCTTGAGTATTCTACAACTACATGACTGTAGATTTGATCAACAGATTGATATTGTGTTTTGATGGTTGCCTAGTTACATTGGCATCAAAGGTAATACTGAGGCTGATAGGATGGCTAAGGCAGACCTAGATGATGAGATTGATCCTGTTGGAATCCCATATAGCGATTTCAGACCCTCTATCTGTACTTATGTGAGGATGGCTGTTTCAATCTTTATGGGATGCTGTGAATAATAACAAACTTCATGAGTTCAAAAACTCATGATCAGGCGATGTAGAATCGGCCATACACGATTAACTCATGAACATTTATTTTAAAAAAGATTGTAAGAGATGCTTTTCTACTTCGTAAGATCTTTTTATTCAGGTGAGGGAGGATTGCATCTTGGGTTATTTGAGAGAAATCATTTTGTTGTATAAGTTTTAATGTATGTTTTAATGCATTGGATTATTAAGTTATTGGCTTGAGTACTTAGAAATTTGTTTGATCGTCGCTATATCATGTATATAGCTGAAATATTGCTGAACACGACATTAAACCTTAATACTCTCATTATGAAAGCTAGAAGTGTTAATGGTCGACATGGACACAATATGTAGTGCACTTTGGCTTGGCTCCCTTCTCTCATACCGTTAGGCCAGGTTGATTAAAATCCATTAACGCAACTGCTTCAAATGAGCCTGGGTAAAACAGCAAGTTGCTCAGCTTTGTATTGGTGGACGATCAGAACTTGAGGGAGTATTTTTGTCTCGCACTATATCTTTGCTTCTCACAATATATCTGTTTCTGTCCAATGTCACTCGTGGACTTTTGAGATTTCTGTCCTTGTGACTGATGTTGTGATTAATGAAGTAATCTCCTCACAGGAAATATAGTTTGTCTGCCAGTGAGAGGTGTGGGTCCTTGTGAATGCTCTGACCCACCAGAAAGGCCAGTTTATGAGCATACTGGCAAGGGGCTGGCACTCGGATCGTTCCCTGCAAATAGACATGTAGACAATACAGACTTGGCAAAATTCTGGATCTGTACAACTTCTATTCTGGACATCGCCGGGTTATCATGTAAATAGTTACTTTTATTCCTATAACTGACTCTTCAGAATTTATATGGCCTAGCGATAGAATGGAGGGCCTGGTGATAGGATAGGGGGCCTGGCAATAGAATGGAGGGCCTGGTGATAGGATGGGGGGCCTGACAATAGAATGGAGGGCCCAACAAAAGTGACAATGTAGAACAATGGGGCATATGCACTTTAATTCAAGTTAATCCCTGGACAATAATGTCTGACCTCGAAGGCCACATGGCTGATCACATGGCTCCGGTTTGTCAATCGGGGCACATCGCCCTCTCCCTTTACCCAGAATATATATTTAATCAATAAGCGATATATTTTGGACTCGGAAATGTAACCTTATTGGTCCTTCCTTGAAAAAGTGGGAATATTTGATCCATATTATCATATTCACACCAGTTATCAATAGTTGAACATGACATTTATATTTGGTTACATTCAAGCAAAAATCACAAAATTAGAAATTAATACATTTGTGAAGGGGCATATGGGCAGAGGGGAGCCATTTTCAATAGGCATCTGACTTGTAATTAGATGAACACGGTTTCAAAATTTGGTCACTGTATCGCAAGCGGTTAACGTAGACATACATGATGACAACCCTCGAGGTCGAAATGATCCAGGGGTAGAAACCAGTTCCATCATGTTATATACATAGTGTGTGAGAGATCATCATGAGAATGAATCAGAGCTCATGCAATGACCCACGTGCACCTGTCGCCGCCACTGAGGCAAGACAGCATTGTCCCAGAATTAATTTGGAAAGGGCAGATTGTGATGAAGGGTTTCAGTGCAAGATTCACAAATAGATTTAACACACTATTATTGAACCTTTTCTCCTCCTCATCCTGCAAATATAACATAGAGATACTTACAGGCCAGTTGTAGTAGAGATGACACATCTTGTAGGTCAACCTCTGCATTTGATCGGGCTTCAGGTAATATTTGTCCCAGATCACATTGTAATGGGTGGGAGTCACTGTACCCTGTCTCACACTCTGAGACACCAAGAAGAAGTCGTACCTGCCAAAACAAAGGTTAATATTTTCACTGCGGGCCAACAGCTAATTAGCAATGCTGTACAGTGGGTGTACCCCTAATTCTGCAATAAAATAGGAAAATTTTACTTTTCTTCAGCGCAATGCCAGTGAATGCAAGCGTTTGCGACTATTATCTATTTGTTTTGTACAGGACTGTTCTTTCACCTGTCAAAATGTGGCGTATAAGCATAAATTCATCCATTCAAGCAATCTGGCACAATAAACGGAAGACTGAGAATACAAAACGGACTTCGGATAAAAATCTGTTCACGGACATGCTGAAGACAAAAGAATATCCATCATGGTATCTTTAGACAAATCAAATAATACACATGTGTGTTCATACAAAGTAAAAGTGCTTTGAAGAACCATCACCATTATCTGCAGCAAGTGGTAGGTTGGATGGATGAACTTTTGGCACTCCATCGCATCACAATGAGCACTGGTCGTGGAACATGAAGCTGCGCTATCGAAACCCCTCGGCTCTGAACCCCAGCTATTATAATGTAAGGGTGTCTCTATCAATTGATTGGCTTGTGGGAAGAAATATTTACCCCTGGTATTGTAAGTGTACTTTCTTTGAAAAAAAAAGAAAAGTTTTCCTCCCCTTAAATTAATTTGTTTCTGGAATAAATTGAAAGAGCTGTATCGATGTCGCACCAAAACAACAGTACACATGGCTAGATAAATACAGTACATGTATACTAAATGGCACATGTAGGTCATTTTCAAAACAGATTTGCAAGCATTCTTTGCATTGTCTAAGAAAATAAATCAATAAATCAGTCATCCAATCAATAAATATATGTGATACTATACTAATATGATATAGAAATAATATGCAAACTTAACATAGGAATTAGTGGATTTTGTTAGACAAGGGGCATACTTTCTGACACGACTCATTTTTGATAGGCATCTAGTGTCATTTTCAAAACAGATTTGCAGGCATTCTTCGCATTGTGTAAGAGAATAAATCAATAAATCAGTCATCCAATCAATAAATAAATGTGATAGTATACAAACATGATATAGAAATTATATGCAAACTTAACATAGGAATTAGTGGATTTTATTAGACATGGGGCATAACTCTGCAAAATACTTTCTGACACGACTCATTTTCGATAGGCATCTAGTTCAGGTCAAGAGAAACAACTGTATCACGTTAGGATGTTGTATATGGAACGGTTCTGAAATTATCACAATAAATCATAAATGGATTTTTATTTGTAAAAAGGGGCATAACTCTGCAAAATATTGTCCGAGATGACTCATTTTCGATAGGCTTCTGATTTACGTGAAGATAAATAGATGTAACAAGTTTGGTTGCCATGCATGAAACGGTTCTGTAGATATCGCGGTAACAGATTTTATTAGACAAGGGGCATAACTCTGCAAAATACTTTCTGACACGACTCATTTTCGATAGGCATCTAGTTCAGGTCAAGAGAAACAACTGTATCACGTTAGGATGTTGTATATGGAACAGTTATGAAATTATCACAATAACAAATCATAAATGGATTTTTATTTGTAAAAAGAGGCATAACTCTGCAAAATATTGTCCGAGATGACTCATTTTCGATAGGCTTCTGATTTACGTGAAGATAAATAGATGTAACAAGTTTGGTTGCCATGCATGAAACGGTTCTGTAGATATCGCGGTAACGGACGTACGGACGGACGTACGTACGGACAGCCGTACATGATGACAATACCCCTAGGCCAAAGTTGGCCGAGGGGTAACAAACTATACAACCTTTTTCTTCCAGTCCCCTATATATTTATTGCCCTGGAAATGATGTTAAAGGGATACAACTCTTCCAAAATGGCGTCAACAATGTTTGCCCTGCAAGCCACCTGAAGATTGCCTGGCAACAGGTCATTTTCTTACCATTCTGGATGGGTGACTTCCGTGTCGACCACTGTTCCTGGAGGGGGATTGCTTAATCTCGGGCCCGCACCAAAGATTCTCGTGTTGATTCTCTTCTTGACAACAACAACTGCTACTTTGGGCCTGAATGGAAACAAATACATGAAGACCACCTCAAATACCATTATGAATATGACTTTACCGATCTGGAGACTTAATGCAAGTATGATATGTAGCAGTGACTGCACGAGCAGTAGTCTTCTGCGGACCAGAACATTACAATGTATTGGATTCAATTTTTCTTCCAAACAGTGAAATTTTGCACATCTGAACATGATTGATTTATTTTTGTTCTGAAATTTCATGAAAATCCATAAAATCAACCTAAAAATACAAATGCACAAATTACACAGAGTTTGTATATTATTCCCTTGATTTGAGAAGAGGTCTCAAATTAGCTGCACTCGGAATGCGAGTCAATTAAGTCTATGTTGGTGAAAAAATATGGAAGCTATCCGAGGTCTTGTAACCGAGAATCTTGGACACAGTCGGACTAAACACAGTAGTAGTAGTAATATGGTGACGAGGATGTGGTTTGAATTAATTATTTATTTGAGATTAGATAAAAGCAAATCTTTGATGTGAAAGTTTTCAAGAAGACTTACTGGTAGTCTGGTCCAAAAGTCCCAAAGCACTTCTCAATCTGTGGCACCTCGTGTTCAAGTACAGCTGGCATCTGACCATCGCCCACCCCGTCGCGGAATACAACAATTTTCTCAGGGACAAACCCGTTTACCTCGTGATACTTCTTCAAGGCCGCTGGTGAGAACAAACGCACACAAATATTTAAACCAAATCAACTGTCAAACTGAGGACCAATTCCACAATAACTAGTACTTATATGTGAATTACACATTGAACAGTAATCAACCTTGCTCACTTTAATCCTTAGACAATTGCCCCGGTGCACTGAAGAATGCATCGGCGTTTGACTACCGGCATGAATTTTAGCTTCCTATTTTTCCTCTCCTCTCCTGTCATAGATATTTGTTGTTAAATAAAAGTTACATAGTACTTAATGATTAAGCATTATGCCTTAGAGGCCTAGACCGTGTACCAGTACCAATTTCCTGGGTTCCACGAGGACCTGCACATCCCACCTCAGCTAGCTCCGTGCACAGCTTCATGCAGAGCAACAACATTGGAGTGAGGAGGCTTGCAGGTAACCCTTACCGGACATTCCCGAGAAACACGAATAAATATACAAACAACAAGAATGTTGATGCTCATCGTTTCACCAAATTTTACTTTTATCGAACAATCGGACATAAATAATGAACACTATATGCTTCAAAAGGATTTGAAGACCCACACACAGAAGCATTTTACAGGTAATGAATCCATGCAACCACCCAGAGAAGTTGTTTATTTCAAGATACACCCACTCACAATTTTTTTTCTTTGCCGTCCAGGGGAGGGTGGGGGGGGGTACATATGTTTATGTTTATCAGAACAGCCCTTAATCCTGGAGACATTGGAGGCTGTGGACAGGAACAATTTTCCAAGTCTGAAACATTAACATTTACTTTGACCTGCAGATAGACAGACGGACATCATTGTGGCACCTATATCGAGAATTGCGCAGCTGAAGCTACAGGCTCGATAAATATTATGGGGTGTGAAGATCATTTGGTAGAACCTTTAATGCAGAAATGACTTGGCTCTCCTGCAGTTGAGTGCTATCTAGACATTACCTCCGGAAGGTGACTTGGTCCTGGACCCTAGTGCAAAACTTACAGAGATTGCAGTGTGTATGGCGATGTGAAGGGAAAGGCAGGATCTCTGATAGATGATTGGGCAACTTGCCAGAAATTTTAGTTCTTACTGAGTCAAGAGAATATCAGACCGGTCCTGTGAACAACTTACCAGATATGTTCAGTTTAATACCGTCCAGGAGCTCCTGATGGGTACTCTGGTGAGTGACCCTCGAGTAATACCTCGTGCACAGACCGTTGAGACTGCACACAACCCCACCCACTGAACCCACTTTAGAGGCGGAGTCGTGGTACGTGTCGATCCCGACAACCATCAGTGCCTTAATCTGAATGACAAACAGCAACATGCAACTCAATAATAACGAACAGTGAACTCGTTTAACAGTGTTAGCATGGTGTAAATTTGAACATTTTATGAAAGGGTTAGTCGTGCGAGTGGAAAAACACATGCAAGCTTGAAAACAAAATTTGGAAAAGCTAAATTACCAACTGCAGATGGTCTCGTGCAAACTGTAAAAGCAAAACATGCAAAACATGGTTACGGTTAAACCGAGGGGTCAGGATGCAGAACGCCAATTGGAGTCTGCTCGGATGCCTGGCAGACAGACCTTGTATGCAGAGTTCCATCCATCAGTTCTAGCATGCTATGCTGGAAGGTATACACCGGGAGTAATATCGGGTAAGGGTTGGCTTGGTGCTGGCGATAACTCCGCTCACCGAGCGCCCCTTAGTAGCAGAGTCATGGTAGCAATCAATGCCTATTACCATCAGGCCCTTCAGCTGGAAACAAAACGAGAGGAAGAGAGCTGCACAACACATACTAACAACAACAACAATCAGATTAAGTCTTTGGCAGGAAAGAAAGAGTAAGAGAAGCAGCAAGATGAAATGCAAAGATGTAACCTTCCACAGGTCAACCACATAACAAAAGGAGCCGATAAGCTGCAATATATGCCCGCACAATCTGAACAATCCCCCAATTTCACATTTTCCAATTTTCTGGCTTTAGTGACCTGACCTGTTTAAAAAAAATATCGTTCTTTGCCCCTTGGGCAAGGTACATATCCAAATTTTTGAAAGAATTTATGACAAAGAACAGGTTATTTTTCTCTTCATTTTTTGCAGGTTTTCTGGTCCATGTGATCTTTGACCTTTTGACCTCAAACTAAACCTGTTCTTCTTTTAATCATGGGCAAGGCATACACAAAGTTGTGTGCCAACCCATACACAAACAAGAGCCCAGGGGGCTTCAATATACGCCCGTATATCTGGAATTACATTGTCCAAATTTCAAGGTTGTTTAATTGCCTTGATTCCAATTGGTAGCTAGCAATCCAGAGAAAGGTCTACAATTATGTGCTTCTGAGAATGTAACATATCACATCTTGGTAACTAGTTGACCTTGAAGCAAGAGCCGAGAGCTCACATATCCCACAGTCAAATCGACAATAGTCAAACATAAGAAAATAGTAGATTTCCTGCAAATGGATTCCTTTCAGGCGAGATAATTTTTCATGAAAGAAGAAGGAAGTGATAAAGCAAACCTTTGTTCTTGAGTTAATAAATAGGTATGAAGTTCATAAAAGACCCCTCTCCCCGTTAAATTAGTAAATGTATGGTTTCTATTTCACAAAAGTTTAACTAAATGTAGCTGTTTCAATGGGAGACAACTCCCCAGGACAAACGCCATATACATGTAGGAGAGAGAACTCTGAATATTCCAACCTAACACATATAGTCAGCTAAACTTGATTCAATTTTTGAGGACTGTGACCTTGACCTTTGACAAATTGATCTCAAAATGTATGGCTCCCCTTTGCCATTGCGAGTAAGGTATACTCAAAGTTTGCCACCAATCCATACCTTGAAACTAGAGATATCACATGGACAACAAATGTTAATGGATGAATAGACATTACATCGCATTACACGACCTCGTCTTCAACAGGCATATGAAAATGTGACTTTTAATGATTTCTTGATTTTGGGGTCCCAGTGACCTTGACCTTTGACCCACATTTTGGGATGTATAACACACCATGTCTCTCTAATGTATCTGCTAGCAGCAAAAGTTATTTTTAATGATTTCTTGATTTTGGGGTCACAGTGACCTTTGACCTTGACCTAATTTTTGGTATGCGACACTTCATTTCCCCCTATTGAATCCACCCACAAAAAATTAGTAATTTTTAATGATTTCCTGATTTTCAGGTCACACTGACTTTTGACCTTGATTCTGGGGTCACAGTGATCTTGACTTTTGACCTGGATCTAAATTTTGGTACATGACAAAACCACTCCCGTAATTTCTCAATGGACTAAAAAAATCATTATTTTCAACAATTTCATGATTTTGGGGTCACAGTGACCTTGACCTTTGACCTTGACCTACATTTTGGTAGGTGACACATCGTGTCCCCCTAATCTATCTGCTGAAACAAAAAAATGTTACTTTTAATAACTTCCTGATTTTGGCGTCAGTGACCTTTGACCTTCGACCTTGACCTATTTTTTGGTTTGCGACACTTCATTTTCCACTACTGAATCTACTCACAAAAAAATAGAAATTTTTAATGATTTCCTGATTTTTCAGTCATACTGACATTCGGTATGCAACACATCATTCCCCCTAGGGCATCCACTCACCAAAAATTAGAACTGTAGATAGAAAACTGTCAATGATCAATGATTTCCTGATTTTAGGCAACAGTAACCTTTGACCTCTGACCTCGACCTCAATTTTGGTACACAACACATCGTCTCCACCTAGCAGATCCACTCACAAAAAATTGCAACTGTGGATAGAAAACTTTCACAGATATAGACCGGACACAAGCACTTCAGTGATTTCCTATTTTTCAGGCCAGTGACTTTTGACCTCTGACCTCGACCTTCATTTTGGTATGCGACAAATCGTGTCCCCATAGGGTATCCACTCACCAAAAATTGGAACTGTGGATAGAAAACTGCCCAGATATAGACTGGACACGAGGGACAGACGGACACACGGACGGAAACCGCCATCACATACGTCCGCCTTTTGGCGAGCATATAAAAACTGATGATACCGTCCATTCAAGTTAACAGACGGATAGATGTACAGAAATCGCGATATACAACATCGTATAAAACGAAGCTGCGCATCTGAAAACCCCTCGGCTTTGGTGCCAGCCATTCATAATGTACGCAATTTGAACCCTACTACTTTGAAGATATCAGGAACATCAGGTAGTCAAGTGACAAATATACAGATTATCAAAACTTTTGCAATTAGAAATGGCCCCTAAGGTTTCTGTCCAATAAGAGAAACGGGTAGCCATTACTTGTCTCTTCATGTATCAATGATGTATGCCGAGTATCATACTGAACACCTGAACAATATCAAAGGATATATAGATCATCAATGATTTTACATAAATTAAAATGGTTGTCATTCATTTTTAGTCTCTTGATGTATTGATGGTGTATATGATGTCTTGCATCAAACACTTGAACAGTACCAGAGGTATAGATTTGGCATAAATTAAAGATGGCAATCAAGTTTTCCACCTACTCAGAGAAACTGTCATTAATTTGTAAGTTTCTTGATTTATCGATGATTTATAGTTTCATATCAAACAACGGTATCAGATGTAGATCATTAATGATTTTGTATAAATTAAAAATGTTTGACAAGATTTCTGCTCAATCAGAGAAACCAGTTCTGTCATTCATTGTGAGTCTCTTGATGCATCGATGACGTATATACCGAATTTTACATTCAGCATTTGAACGGTATCAGAGATAGAGATCATCAATGATTTTGCATAAATTAAACATGGCCCTTCCTTCCCGCCAATCAAAGGAACTGATGTGGTTATTCATTGCAAGTCTCTTGATAATTCGATGTTGTATACCAAGTTTCATATAGAACACCAATGGTATCAGAGATATACATCATTAAAGATTATGCATAAATTAAAGATGGCCACCAAGATTTCCACCCAATCAGAGAAACTAGATCTGTCATTCATCATAAGTCCCTGGTGCATTGATGATGTATACCAAATTTTACATCGAGCACTTGAACTGTACCAGAGATAGAGATCATTAATCATTTTGCATAAGTTAAAAATGGCCGCCCATCCTTTCCACCACTCAGTGGAACTGAGGTGGTTATTCATTGCAAGTCTTTTGATACATCGATGCTGTATACCAAGTTTCGCATAGAACACTTCAATGGTATCAGAGATATACATCATTAAAGATTTTGCATAAATTAAAGATGGCCGCCAAAGTTTTCAACCAATAAGGTCTAAATTCAATACGGTTCTGGACCACAAGCATAAGGGCACTGCAAGTTTGGTGTGGCTAGGGTAAGTCGTTCTAAAGATATCTTGGTAATGACAAGGGTGTGACGACAGACAGACTGAGAGACGGACGGATGTTTATGACGACGACGACGACAATACTCTTGCGTCCATATTTCGAACTATGATACCTTCACTCAAACAAGCCTCAAAGTGTTCACAACATTTATGAGTCCGTATAACAAATCATTATGAACAGTAAGACTGGTTAACCCTTTCACTGATTATTCCTGGAATACTGGCTGTGTATATCCAGATGACCATTCTCATAAAAACAGGTTCGGTTCAGGCCTGTTCGCCATCATGATGGGTACAGCAATTTTTTTTCTTTTTGTTCATTTGTTTTAATGGAAATCTATCAAACATTGCACCCCTGGAATAACTACACCTTAACAAATTTGATTGTAGAAACCTGGAAATTTGCAAAAGAAACAAAGCACAATTAGAGCGAGCAAAAATCGGTGAAAAGATTAATGATCGAGAAGCTGAGAGCCAGTCAGGGGAAATCAAAAGTTAAAAATGCACACTTGACATATACACAGACAAACACTAATTCTTTAACATCATGAACATGACAATGCTAGCCTATATACTTGACACGGTTAAAAGTCGGCAGTACCGGTAATAGAAAGTCCATTACTATTACCATTATATTCACAGCGATGAAAGTAATTAAATCAGATTTAACTATTCTGAAATCTAAGCCTTCGCTAGGTTCTGTTCATCTACAACTTCTAAAGCAGCCATTATTATGGTAATCCCTCTAATAATTCAATCTCCCTACCAAAATTCGATCACTTCCAATTTTGCAGACAAAATTCAATCAGTGGACTGGTTCTAATAAATTTGATCACCCTCTAAAATCATTAAAATAACAAGGTAATAATTGATTATAAACCATTTTGTCAACTTCCTGTTCTATTACATTTGCTCACTCCAGACATTAATGGTAAGAAATTTCAGTTCCGGGGATTGAATTATTAGAGAAATTACTGTAGCTCTGGTTATTGGGCTTAAAATGGCGAGGGATAAGATCTAGGGGCACGAAAAGCTACTTACTGGAATGTCACAGACCCAGACCTCACCACCAAGTTTGCAGTTGAGCTGTATAGCAATCTTAGTGGAAACACTCATTAACATCTGCTTCTTACTGATAGTTCTTGCTACCACCACTTGACTGGGCACTGGCAAAATAAACATGTGGTATGCATTATATGTATACAATGTGGTATGCATTATATGTATACAATGTGTATGATTAGTGACATCGTCCACAACCTGCAATCTACACTACACAGATTTTCTGGGGCAGTTGCAGGGTGTTAAGCAGGGTTCAAAAACTGACTGTCAAAAAATGCCATTTTACCAAGTTTTATCAGTCCGCTTTCTATTTTCTCCTATCTCTCCCAGGTTACATTTTCCATTTTTGCCTGTCCAAATATGAAATATGCCTGTCGAGTGAACAGGTGGGCGAGTCTTTGGCTGACACCATGGGTGGTTGATTGCATCCTCATGGCATCAGATTGTGTACCTCCTAATGTCAGAAATACTCGCTGATTGTACTAAGGTTAATCACGAGAAGCAGCTTTTGTGTGCAGGGCTCTTGACCAATCAGCATCGTCCCCTTGTAAGCCAGAGAAGTGGGTTCAGCATGGCCCAGCTAAACATGACGGTATACTGTGTGTTCTTGCTATAAGCATCGTGGTCCTGGCAAAATCGTATGCATTACATACTTTAAATGACACTGCATTGACACCCCTCTAATGGGCAATGGTCGCTGTGCTACGGTGGTTTTCGCCTGGTCTACCTACAGCAAGCCAATCGAAAACTTGAGAACAACCGATGTGTGGGGAATGCGTTATATCGGTGGCAACAACGACGACGTGTTTGAGAGAACAGGATTATGGGAAAACAGGAAATATACACCCTGGAACTGATTAAAGCACTGAAATGGTATTTTCGAGGATCCAACAAACCCTGATGTAAGTCGACAGCATCGGAGGTTTTTGTGCAGCAGCAACAATAACATCAAATTTACGTGCAACAACAACAACGTCGAATATGACAGGTGTCCCCAAAAAAATCTCTGGATATGGCCCTGTCCTTGCCGATGCATGAACGTTTCAAGGATATCCATGTGGATGCCTACGTTCCAACAGTACCCTTGATGAGTGTATAATTTAAAGGGTATCCATGTGGATGCCTGTATGTTTCAAGGGTATCCATGTCGATGCCTGTAAGTTTCAAGGGTATCCATGTCGATGCCTGTAAGTTTCAAGGGTATCCATGTGGATGCCTGTAAGTTTCAAGGGTATCCATGTGGATGCCTGTAAGTTTCAAGGGTATCCATGCCTGTAAGTTTCAAGGGTATCCATGTCGATGCCTGTAAGTTTCAAGGGTATCCATGTGGATGCCTGTAAGTTTCAAGGGTATCCATGTCGATGCCTGTAAGGTTCAAGGGTATCCATGTGGATGCCTGTAAGTTTCAAGGGTATCCGTGTGGATGCCTGTACGTTTCAAGGGTATCCATGTGGATGCCTGTAAGTTTCAAGGGTATCCATGTGGATGCCTGTAAGTTTCAAGGGTATCCATGTCGATGCCTGTAAGTTTCAAGGGTATCCCTGTGGATGCCTGTAAGTTTCAAGGGTATCCATGTCGATGCCTGTAAGTCTCAAGGGTATCCATGTTGATGCCTGTAAGTTTCAGGGGTATCCATGTCGATACCTGTAAGTTTAAAGGGTATCCATGTCGATGCCTGTAAGTCTCAAGGGTATCCATGTCGATGCCTGCAAGTTTCAAGGGTATCCATGTCGATACCTGTAAGTTTCAAGGGTATCCATGTCGATGCCTGTAAGTCTCAAGGGTATCCATGTCGATGCCTGTAAGTTTCAGGGGTATCCATGTCGATACCTGTAAGTTTAAAGGGTATCCATGTTGATGCCTGTAAGTCTCAAGGGTATCCATGTGGATGCCTGTAAGTTTCAAGGGTATCCGTGTGGATGCCTGTAAGTTTCAAGGGTATCCATGTCGATGCCTGTAAGTCTCAAGGGTATCCATGTCGATGCCTGTAAGTTTCAGGGGTATCCATGTCGATACCGTAAGATTGTAAAGGGGTATGCCTGTAAGTTTCAAGGGTATCCATGTGATGCCTCAAGGGTATCCATGTCGATGCCTGTAAGTTTCAAGGGTATCCATGTGGATGCCTGTAAGTTTCAAGGGTATCCGTGTGGATGCCTGTAAGTTTCAAGGGTATCCATGTCGATGCCTGTAAGTCTCAAGGGTATCCATGTCGATGCCTGTAAGTTTCAGGGGTATCCATCGATACCTGTAAGTTTAAAGGGTATCCATGTTGATGCCTGTAAGTCTCAAGGGTATCCATGTGAATGCCTGTAAGTTTCAAGGGTATCCATGTCGATGCCTGTAAGTTTCAAGGGTATCCATGTTGATGCCTGTAAGTCTCAAGGGTATCCATGTCGATGCCTGCAAGTTTCAAGGGTATCCATGTCGATACCTGTAAGTTTAAAGGGTATCCATGTTGATGCCTGTAAGTCTCAAGGGTATCCATGTCGATGCCTGCAAGTTTCAAGGGTATCCATGTCGATACCTGTAAGTTTCAAGGGTATCCATGTCGATGCCTGTAAGTCTCAAGGGTATCCATGTCGATGCCTGTAAGTTTCAGGGGTATCCATGTCGATACCTGTAAGTTTAAAGGGTATCCATGTCGATGCCTGTAAGTCTCAAGGGTATCCATGTCAATGCCTGTAAGTTTCAAGGGTATCCATGTGGATGCCTGTAAGTTTCAAGGGTATCCATGTGGATGCCTGTAAGTTTCAAGGGTATCCATGTCGATGCCTGTAAGTTTCAAGGGTATCCATGTGGATGCCTGTAAGTTTCAAGGGTATCCATGTTGATGCCTGAAAATTTCAAGGGTATCCATGTGGATGCCTGTTAGTTTCAAGGGTATCCATGAGGATGCCTGTAAGTTTCAAGGGTATCCATGTCGATGCCTGTTAGTTTCAAGGGTATCCATGTGGATGCCTGTAAGTTTCAAGGGTATCCATGTCAATGCCTGTAAGTTTCAAGGGTATCCATGTGGATGCCTGTAAGTTTCAAGGGTATCCATGTCAATGCCTGTAAGTTTCAAGGGTATCCATGTCGATGTCTGTAAGTTTCAAGGGTATCCATGTCGATGCCTGTAAGTTTCAAGGGTGCCATTGTGCCATTGTTTATACATGAAAAATTTGTCTGTTTCTTTTTCTGATCGGTATCCAAATGGGCATGATGGGTTCACCTGTGGTATGAAGTGCGAGGCCCGAGGTCATTTCCTAATCTGAATCTATCAAAATCATTCAATGTTGGGACTTACCTGGTTTCTCACAGCAGCAGACCTTCTTGATTGCGTCGTAACGATCCTTCCTGTTTGTGGGCAGTATGCATAACACCAGCTGGGTAGAAGCAACTATATTATCACGAAGCGATCTAGTGTACGTGTCATTCCGGTCATCCGGCAAGAGTATTCTACAAGGTTAGAGCAGACAGTACAACAACTCCAGCTTGTAGGAGTGAGTGAGCGAGTGAATAGAATTTAACGTCGCTTTCAACAATATTTCAGCTATATCAGCTATATCATGACGAACCAACTAAGCACCACCCAGCCCAATTGCAGTTGACAATGAGGTGTTTATGATCAACTCACTTTACAGGTTGTTGGACACGGATACCCATAGGACCTGCCACTCTCTGTAACGTGGAGACAAAGTCAGACATGATGTTCTCATCCCTCTTGGTACACATGATGATCCAATCATTGATATTCACTGCCGACTGCAGCTGTTTTCCTCTCATGTCACGGGACCAATCAGCATCTGCTGGCTTATAAGGAATCTTGGAGAAGGAAGATGAATATCATTAAAGAATTGAAGGATTCGGTCTTCATGCCAATGTTACAATACTTTGGAAAGATTGCAGACTGCAGAGACGGAGATTTCGCAAATCTGTGACTTGGCGTTATGTAATGTCCTGAATTACCATGATGTGACAATGTCTCCACAATAAGGGGTTATCCATTTAATACATGGGGGAAAAAAATCCTCATTTCTGGACCTTGTTCCCTTCCTTGGATGCTGCCGGTGAACCCTGCCTATTAATTGCACAAGAAGTTAACCCTTTGAACCCGAGAGTTTCCATGTCTATTAACACCTGACCCTGAGCTCCACGCTAAAATAGGAATACAAACGACAATTTTGTCATATGCATAATCTGACCAGCGTTGCTTACCCCCTGGGGACTCTACGAGTGGCAGAGGATCCTTTTGGACTTGAGCGACCAAACTAAAACTGTGGAGCGGATTCGACTTAAAACGTTATCTGATTGGTCGACTAGTCAGTTCTGATGTCAAAGTGGCCTCTCGGGTATATACATGATATCAATAGGCCGCTAAAGCGGCTTCTAGGGTCCAAAGGGTTGAGAATTGGGAGTCTGTTCCCATTTCACCTCAATTTGGTACAAGACATCCTATCCTGCCTACTGCATAGATAGAGTTTCAATGATTTTTCTATTTTGGGGTCACGATAACATTTGATCTCAATTTTAACAATACTCAACATCTTTTCCACGAATGAAATCCATTAACAAAAACTTAGCAGTTTTCAAGGACTTCCATATTTTTAGGCCTCTGTGACCTTTGACCTCAACCACAATTTTGATATGCGACACATGGTCTCATATTGCATAAAAAAAACTGCATAAAAATTACATAAAATATTGCAACTGCACAAAAAAGTACAAGAAAGCATGGAAGGAAAACACCATCACATAATAAAAACTAGAACTCGTGGACTTCGAAAGGCTGCCGTTATCTGTGTGATTTTATGGTTTTGATATTTGACTGATCTTTAGAAATACATAGTTTTTCCTATTTCCCAAAATTTGATCATGTGTATAGGTTGTGTTATTTGATCATGTGTATAGGTTATGCTTTAGTCACCTTTGACAGTCATAACAGGATGAAATGTACGAAGTACAATAATTTGATAATTTATTCCATTAATTAATTTGATGCTTCAGAGAAGATTTTAATGAAAACCAGAGCGTCTGAAGTCCACCAACGTTGAAACTACTGATTTGGCTTGGAACCTTAACATTCAGTACCCAGCATGGAAAGCAATCTCGAATGATATCCTGTGCAAAGTTATCCACATACCAAATCTGCAAAGAATCTGTTCAGGTTTTTGAAAGTTACCGTCCAGAAGTAACTATTTTTTTTTTACTTGTCTTCCTGGTACTTCAGCTTGTCACCCCTACTGAAACTTTTTTTTATTACCATACTGTCATGTATTCCAACTAGTTTCTCCATTTTTCAGGCATTGTAGAATTTGAACACACATTTTTTAATGTTTTTTTTCTCTAGATCGGGAGACGTTGATGACATTGACAGATTTATCTCCTTCCTCTAGCTCTGCGTTGCCAAGATCAATGTCCTCACTTCATGATATTGATCATCATCCTAACGCATGGCACGATCATACGTAGAAACTTCTGCTCATAGCCATGCAGTAATGGGTGATATCTGAGTATATTAGGGCATTTCCCAATTGGTCACATCCGATTGGTCCCGTGAGATCCAACAATGGCGCAATCACATTCATAAAGCGAAGACACACCTCCATAAAGCCATCGACTGAAATGATCCCTTGGTGGGCCTCGAAATGCCCCGATCACAAAATAAAAAGCATATCATTTTCCTGTGAACTGTCGCCGATTTTATTTTTTTGAAATAGGTAAGGTTGTTTGTAATATGATTAGCATGCACCATTAGAGTGAGAACTAAAATAGCTGATTCGCACAACTTCGTTTTTGTCTCGCATAGAATCTCCCAGCCTCTCCACTCAAGTGAGACTGACATGTCTGAGATGCCCAGGTAAAAATATTTAAATACAGATAATTTCATTAGCTCGTTAAATGCGGCAGGCATGTGACTTGATGCTTCAGGAACAACTTTCGAACAGGATTATGTCCCTCCAGAAATATGTCCTTTGCAGCTGAGAGGTGGCACCGTGTGGAATACATGCCGAATCATAGCATTAAGCTAAGGGCAGTGTTAACTGAAATGTGAAATGCCCTCAGCAAGCTAAGATGGATGTTGACTCGGTGGGCTCATTTCTCTCACCAGACTGTTCCACTATTAGGGAGTTAAGTGTAACATGTCAACAAAAGGTTCAATTATGAGATTAAATTTGTTGGAACGATATTTTCTCAAATATCATAACAGCAGGGGGTTTTAGCCACTTTTTCATCTAGGTAACCCAGATTAAAAACTTGAATTTGTCTGAAGAATTGAAGTTTTGAGAAATTTTGAAATTGAGTTTTGCCCCAAACAATTGTGTTTTTTATCGATGGGAAAATGCGCGCAAAATACGCGCAAAAAAAATGGTGTTATAGTGGATAAATATTGACTTCTTCAAGAGATAAGTCGAGTTCCCAAATGAAAATGTTGAATTATCGTGACAAATAATCAAGCAAAATAATTGCTGTTGTTGTTGTTGTTTTTACTAGCTCAACTCGCGAGTGCTACATTAGCGTGTCGGGAGCAAGTCAAAATCGGCACGGGCAATGCAAATTTCATGTTCATGTGTTAGCTGCCCGTGTTGGCAAGCACGATTTTCTTCCGATTAAAATACTCAGTGATAAAGTTTTATTCAGCTTTAATTCTCCACAGCGATAAAACGTAGGAATCACTACACTTGTTCTGGTTTAGTTCCGTTTAGTTATCGAATGTTGCCAGGCATGAACAATCGATAGTAATATAGGCTGAACAATCGTGCCAGTCAATCTGGTGCAGTTCTTTTTATTTATCCATTAGTTTTGCCTTTCAAGCATTCGATAACCACATCGCACTCAACGAGCAGATCAATTACATAAAGGGAGATCACTTTCAAGCAGCTCTCGTAAAAGTTGGATTCGGAACTTCCGGTTCAGAATTTTATACTAACAATTTGGGCTTGAAAGACAGACTTCCGTTTATCTGAGACAGCCCAAATTGTTACAAATTTCTAGTTTAATATCTTCTCCACATTTGGCCCTGTGACGGTAAGTCTCCACTCTGCTTTGTTTTTTCGCAATCTTGCGGACAAGGCAATTTTTGCCCCCATGAGACCAAGCTGATGCAATAAGGCTGCGCGCTATGCGGCAGCCTTAAAAATGCGCATATAATAACGTGTGCCCCCCTCCCTTATGCAAAGTATCACCCAATTTTCATCCACTCCCCCCTCTCTCATGTGCACAAGCTAAATGCATGAGCCCAAATTAATATGAGCACACCTGTTTCTCCACACCAAAGTTGTTCATATTTGAATTGAGAGTCGGATACTAGGGAGAACATGAATTTCTGGATGACCAGAAAGCCTCCATCTTACAAGTTTCAGTATTGTTAATCTGAGATATATGTATATTCATGAGCTCGTCCTAGCTTCCGAGATGGGCACCAGTTCCAGGTATACATACATTTGCATCCCTCTGAAAGATTCTCTCCTGTGGCATGACCCGAGCACCGAAACCAAGCAAATCACTGCTGAATTCCAGACCCCATCCCTTCATTTCCTTCTGAACTTCCACATTCCTGAAGGCAAGAACACAAAATAAATTCAATGAAAACCCGAGGGTCCCCTGACGTTGAAACAATTGATTTGACTTGGAACCGTAACTTTCAGTATCCAGCATGCGGAGCAATCCCAAGTGAGATCCAGTGGCAAGGTACCCACATTTACCGAATTTGTCCTAATCCGGTCAGGATTTCAGAAGATATTGTATGAAAACAAAATTTTAACTTGGCCCGCAGGCCTGTTTGTTGAAATTTCAATTCAAACTTTCAATTCGATAATTAAGTTTCTACAGAACTTCTTCTACACTTTTGATATGGTTCAATTAATACTTGATGGATATAATCGACACAGTTCGAAGATGCGCATGTGCTCTTCCTGTTGACGGAGGATTTTTTGTTACTGAGTAAGTTCAAAGTACTGCAGATCTGTCCGTCCATATTTCTTGTCAGCGTGAAAAACAATCCCAAGTGAGATATTGCGGCGAAGTACCCACAAACAAAATTTAAAAAGAATCCGTTCAGTTTTTCAAAAGTTATTGTCTGGAAACAAAATTTTAACTTAAGACCCAGTTGGCGCCACCTGCAAGCAGATCGGCCTAAAAAACAATCCCAAGCGAGATCTTGAGGCAAGGTACCCACATACCAAATTTGAGAAGAATCCTTTCAATTTTTCAGGAGTTTTTGTCAAGAAACCTAGGTCGGACGGATGCAAAATTTTAACTTGGACCCCAGGTGGCGCCACCTATAGGCAGATCGGCGTGAAAAACAATTCCAAGTGAGATCTTGAGGAGAGGTACCCACATACCAAATTTGAAAAGAATACAATCAGTTTTTCAAAAGTTATTGTCCAGAAACAATATTTTAACTTGGTGGTGGCGCCACCTGTATACGGATCGGCGTGAAAACCAATCCCAAGCAAGATGTTCAGGTGAGGTACCCACATACTAAATTTGAAAAGAATCCGTTCAGTTTTCCAGAAGTTTATTGTCCGGAAACTAAGTCGGTAGGACGGACAGACGGACACACGGACGGAAACCGCCATCACATAAAATGTCCGCCTTTTGCCGGGCGTATAAAAATGAGTAATTTTTAATGATTTCCTGATTTTCAGTCACACTGACCGTTGACCTAAATTCTGGGGTCACAGTGACCTTGACTGTTGACCTTGACCTAATTTTGGTACATGACAAATCAGCCCCTCGTTTTTTTATCATGATTTTTAACAATTTCGCAATTTTGGGGTCACACTGACCTTGACCTTTGACCTTGACCTACATTTTGGTAGGTGACACATCATGTCCCCCTAATGTATCTACTGACACAAAAAATGTTATCTTTAATCATTTTCTGATTTTGGGGTCCCAGTGACCTTTGACCTTCGACCTTGACCTAATTTTGGTATGCGGCACTTCATTTCCCCCTATTGAATCCACTCAGAAAAAATTAGAAATGTTTAATGATTTCCTTTTTAATGATTTTTTGGTCACACTGACCTTTGACCTCTGACCTTGACCTACATTTGGTATGCAACACATCGTTCCCCCCTAGGGCATCCACTCACCAAAATTAGAATTGTAGATAGAAAACTGTCAAGGATCAATGATTTCCTGATTTTAAGCAACAATGACATTTGACCCCTGACCTCGACCTAAATTTTGGTATGCGACACATCGTCTTCATCTAGCATATCCAATCACAAAAAATTGCAACTGTGGATAGAAAACGTTCACAGATATAGACCGGACACGAACACTTCAGTGATTTCATGTTTTTTAGGCCAGTGACCCTTTGACCTCTGACCTCGACCTTCATTTTGGTTCGCGACACATCGTCTCTCCGTAGGGTATCCACTCACCAAATATTAGAACTGTAGATAGAAAACTGTCCCAGATATAGACCAGACACAAGGGATGGACAGACGGACTGACAGACAGACAGACGGACGGAAACCGCCATCACATAATACGTCCGCCTTTTGGCGGGTGTATAAAAAAAGTAGATCGAAGGCACCATGTTTTTATTTTATAAATTGAACGACGCAATTTAGGAGAATCACTACTGAAAATGTTATAATATGTCACCGGAGAGTGACTTTTCTCCTGAGAGTTATTTTGTATTCGTGATACGTGATTCTTACAGTTCGAAAACTTGATTATATTTGAATTTTTTATATAAACAACATATTCACGATCACGATGTTGTTATAATCATGAAGCCGCCTGGCTTTTCAACTTAGATAAGTGAAGGTTTAACACATTGCGAGATTCGTGCAGCTTTACATGAGCAAACTGCTTTTAACCTGATTTTGTTCCAAATCTGCTGACATGGTCGTGTTTGGGCGTGAATACAGAACAAGAGCCCAAGGGGCTTCAATATACGCCCGTATATCTGGAATTACATTGGTCCAAATTTCAAGGTTGTTTAATAGCCTTGATTCCAATTGGTAGCTAGCAATCCAGAGAAAGGTCTACAGTTTTGTGCTTCTGAGAATGTAACATATATCACATCTTATATTGAATGATAAACTAAAATGAGCTCAACTCTTGGTAACTAGTTAACCTTGAAGCAAGAGCTGAGAGCTCACATATCACACAATGAAATTGACAATAGTCAAACACAAGAAAATAGTAGTTTTCCTGCAAATGGATTCCTATCAGATGAGAGAATTTTTCATGAAGGAAGAAGAAAATGATGAAATAAACCTTTGTTCTGGAGTTAATAAACAGGTATGAAGTTCATATTAAAGGACCCCTCTCCCCATTAAATTCGTAAATGTATGGTTTTTATTTCACAACAGTTTAACTAAATGTAGCAAACATGGGAGACAACTCCACATGACAAAACCATATATATGTAGGGGAGAGAACTCTGAATATTCCAACCTAACACAGAGTCAGCTAAACTTGATTCAGTTTTGGGGGACTGTGACCTTGACCTTTGACAAATTGATCTCAAAATGTATGGCTCCTCTTTGCCATGTGAATAAGGTATACCTGTACTCCAAGTTTGGTACCAATCCATACCTTGAAACTAGAGATATCGCATGGACAACAAATGTTAGTGGATGAATGGGCAGAACGCACATCATCATGTCCACCTAATGTATCTACTGACACAAAAAAAAAGTAATTTTCAAAGATTTCTTGATTCTGGAGTCACAGTGACCTTGACTATTGACCTTGACCTAAATTTTGGTACCTGACAAACACTCCTCGTAATTTCTCAATGGACACAAAAAAAACATAATTTTTAACAATTTCATGATTTTGGGGTCACACTGACCCTAACCTTTGACCTTGACCTACATTTTGGTATGTGACACATCATGTCCCCCTAATGTATCTACGGACACAAATTTCCTGATTTTGGGGTCACAGTGACCTTTGACCTTGACCTAATTTTTGGTATGCGACACTTCATTTACGCCTCTTGAATCCACTCACAAAAATTTGTAATTCTTAAATATTTCCTGATTTATAGGTCACACTGACCTTTGACCTTGATATTGGGGTCACAGTGACCTTGACTATTGACCCAAATCTAAATTTTGGTACATGACAAAACGGCTCTCCGTAAATTTCCTGATGGACTAAAAAAATCATGATTTTTAACAATTTTACGATTTTGGGGTCACAGTGACCTTGACCTTTGACCTTGACCTACATTTTGGAAGGTGACACATCGTGTCCCCCTAATGTATCTACCGACACAAAAAAATGTCATTTTTAATAATTTCCTGATTTTGGGGTCACAGTGACCTTTGACCTTCGACCTTGACCTATTTTTTGGTATGCAACACTTCATTTCCCCCTATTGAACCCACTCACAAAAAATTAGAAATTTTTAATGATTTCCTGATTTTTCGATCACACTTGACCTTTGACCTCGGCCTACATTTGGTATGCAACACATCGTTCCCCCCTAGGGCATCCACTCACCAAAAATTAGAATTGTAGATAGAAAACTGTCAATGATCAATGATTTCGTGATTTTAGGCAACAGTGACCTTTGACCTCTGACCTCAACCTCAATTTTGGGAGGGAGGGAGGGAGGGAATTTGGCTTAATGTCACACTCAAGTTTGTTTCACTCATATGGTGACAGTCAGTTTGGTTGGTGGAGGAAGCCGGAGTACCCGGGGAGAACCACCGCCCTTCGGCAAGTAACTGACAAACTTTCACACATGGACCAGCTGGGCGCGAACCTGTGCCGGTTCAGCGGTGTGAGGCTAGCGGTCACCGGCGAAGCGCCTTAGACCACTCGGCCACCGAGGGCCCACCTCAATTTTGGTACGCGACACATTGTCTCCACCTAGTGTATCCACTCACAAAAAATTGCAACTGTGGATAGAAAATATTCACAGATATAGACCGGACACGAACACGCCAGTGATTTCCTGTTTTTTAAGCCAGTGACCTTTGACCTCTGACCTCGATCTTCATTTTGATACGCGACACATCGTCTCCCTGTGGGGTATGCACTCACCAAAAATTGGAACTGTAAATAGAAAACTGTTCCAGATATAGACCGGACACGACGGACAGACAGACGGACAGACGGACGAAAACCGCCATCACATAATACGTCCGCCTTTTGGCGGGCGTATAAAAATCTAGATCGAAGACCCAATGTTTTTCAGTATTATTTTGTTCGGCAACACCGGAGGTATCAACAGTTGGAATATAATGGCAGGTCACCGGACAAAGTTTTGAGGCCTGAACCACCATAACACTACTGTTGCTTTCCTCTTCCACTGGGGTGGCTGGAGGACAAATGTGTATTCACCAGTAGTGAAACAACTCTTGTCATCGGATTAGCCAAATGCTGTCTGACCAGTTTGCAATGTTTGTCACAAGATAGAACATCTTCCCTAATCTCTAAAATTGACAGCACCCGCCGTCATTCTCACCTATTGATGTCGTTGATGAAGCTCTGCAGTATGTCCTTTCGATCACCTGGGGCAATTCGAGTGTGAACAGCGACATCTCTCATCACACTGAAGTCAGCGCGTACATCATCCGAGAGGCCGGTCACTGTACATAGCTCTGGTAAGAGGTAGATTACCTCAGTCTGTCCAGCTCTTATATCCTTCTTCTTCGGACGGCTCACGAGCAGTGGCTGGTCCATATCGGTCACCTTTATTTCATGAGCCTGACAACAGAAAATAGTGAAGCCCATGAATTATTAAGAATGCAATTTTAGAAAATTTCTTTTTTAATTTTCACCAAATCAAATGGCAAGTTGGCAAACAATGCTAGCAAGGTGGAAGAGTATAAAAATATTTAAGCAGTCTTAATGGGGATGACCTAACCAGACTTCCTATCATACATGTATCTCATGGAGCCAAACTGAATTGTTGAAGAGACACTGCTACTGTGGTGCAGTGTTTGATCAGACACTATAAAGGCAATTTTAGAAGAGAACGCATACCTTCTGGTAATAATCCAGGTAGGTGATTTCAGAGCCATCTCGCATCTTGAACGTGTCAGTACACCGGCCGTCCCAGTCAATGTCATCAATGCGGTACGTCTTGTTATTGTACCTTTTGTGTAATGACAAAAATAATAGTTCTTTAGGCCATACAAAGTTGTTAAGTTGGTTCTCAGGCCCCAGGCACGTGGTACGCATTCATGTAATACATGTAATTCAATGTAATACATTCATGGTTATGATGTTGGTCCAACTGCATTGTTAGCAGATGCCTTTCCAAGCTTTCCACAGACCATTGCCACCACACAATTTCTGACCCATTACAATTATCATCACTGTGCAAGCATGAAACTAACTCGTTGGAGTGTGCTTGTCAACTATCAGGCACCAAACAATCTTTCTATCAGTGATTGGCTACCACTGCCATTAGGCATCAATCATTTCATGCATTGCAATTACAGCTGTTCATTGCGTAACATGGGCAGGCTACTTACTCCCAGGCTTGTCTTGATAAAATCACAAGTATACATACCTGGTGAGGACAATCTGGCTTATGAACTTCTTCTTGCATATGTCGAAAAAAGTTCTCTGGTTGCCCTGGTAGATTTCATACATCATGTCTAGTAGAGTGTCACTTCTCAAGATCTTGTGGGAGATATCTGCACACAGCATCACCCGGGTCTCGTGCTGCAGGATGGAAGTGATAAACCCTGGCATGACTTGTAACCTGCAACAGTAAGAAAGAAAATTTTAGATATCTGATCGTAGATATGGTGTACAAAACTGCCATACAAATTACCTAATGGCCTGAAATCATTAAAAGCGGTCATGACTGTCTTGACACAGGATAGTTTCATTTGATTTGGTGCAATACTGAAATAAGAAAAACTCAAACTAGGAATACCTGAAGGAGGGAATATGTCAAGAATGACATATTTACATATGTAAATGACAGAATTTACATTACAAAACTGGATTCTAAACTGTACAATCGGTACAATGAGAGAAGTGTGCTGTTCCATCTTGGAACATCTATTGTCTGTCAACGATCGATGCAGCTGGTTTCGTTAACTCAACGCAAAGCATGCCGTGTATTAACTGATACTTATGTTGAGGAACCTGTACTTACTTGTGCTGAGGAATAGAAATGTTCTTCTTAGGGTTGAAGAAGTGTCGCCCAATCTGTTGCATGTCAATCATGTTCAGTATCCTGACAAAATGAAAATGATTCCAATCTATCACAAGAGCAAAGTACATGCAGTACGAGATGAATTTGAAGTAAATCAATGATTTGCATGCCTTCTTAGTGTAAATAGAACACCAACCATCAACTTGTAAGATGAAAATGTATTAAATCGGAAAAAGATGGAAAAAAAAAAATGTGATACTGTTGGGGCTGTTTCAGATAAACACTGGAAGGCACTTCTGTTAGGACCCACCGATCACCACATTTGATTTTTCAGTTTTTGTAGCCACCCACAACAGCAGAAAATAATGATTCATAGATCCATCAATAACCTGTATTTTTCTCGAAGCTGGAGACCACCCACCCACTTTTTTTTTTGAGAAACCCGTAGACCACCCACACACATTTTTTTGTATGAAAATTAAAACTGGAGACAACCCACCCACATTTTTTAAATGAGAATTCACATGCAATTTTAAAAAAAATCTTTGGGCAAATTAGTCGAGATCTATACTACTTAGCCATTTACTGACATGCTTACAATCCTAATTATATACAGAATCCATGACGATTTGGTTGTCGAACTCATCTGCATCGACAACCTGAATGTTAGTTTGACGTTCGTTAGCGCGCCTCATCCTCTCGCCATGTTTTGCAGGATTCTTGCAGAAAACGAGAACTGTTCTGTCTAACTGTTTTACTTATCGCAAATGTATATTTATCTTCAGAAGTACACTCAACAGTTATTCAATGTATTTCAAAACGGCAGTGTCACACAGTTTGAAGACAGATTTTTGACAAATTACCCTAGAACTATTTGTTGCGGAAATACACATCAGTGAGTCACAGCTGATATCAATTCGTCGAGTTAAGACGGTCGCCATATTCGTTTACTGTGGCAAAAATTTACCTTGGGTCAACTCCGGCACAGTCCGTGAGACCCTGACAGCGCTAAATGGAGAGGCGCGAGCAGAACATAATGAATGCCTGGTAGTGCTTGAGCGCGCCTTTGTTCAAACCCAAAGAAATCGTGTGCAAAACATCCCGTTCCCACAAGTTTTTCCAGCATGGCAAGTCGAGCTACTGTTTCCCTGGCTATGTATGCCCCTATAGACTGATCGAATACTACAGAAACAAGATGACTTCTGGAATCTGGAACCAGGAATCTTCTAATTATCCAAGGACAAATTATTTAAATGCCTAAACTTCATGAAACCATCTATAAGCAGACTTTTCCGTCTTTCTGGAACCTGAAAACCTTGCAATTTCAAATAATTATGTTAATGATCATTGGTGAATGATACAAGATGAAGCTGTAGTGCTGGTGGCATTGATTCAGTTGATATGTGAACTGAAGATGTCATAGGTGATTGTTAAATCTGCTACTACTCCTCAATCTCTCTCAAACATAAATCACAACACTAATGATTGAAGTATGAAGTTCAGAGTTAGGGCATATGATCAAGAGGAATACCTGCGAAAGATGATGTTGTACACTGTGATACACTGTGGAGATTTAGGAGGAAGCTCCTTGGTCAAAGCAATTGTGATCCTGATCTTCTCACCATCTGACTTGCGCTCGCTGAACACTTCAGTGGTCTGAAATGTATATATCAGATATTGGGAATAGTTAAAGTTATCAATGACACCACCACACCAATATGATGCATGGTATATATGGCTGTTTTATTTAAAATATGTACATATGCTGAAGCTGCAACCAAACATAAGCCACAGAAGTAGAAATAATTAGAATTTTCAATTTCACTCTGGGTACCCGGTAACTGATTTATTAAATTTGCTTGCCATGGATAGCAGTGCACCAAAGCTGCCAGGCAAATTTATGCAATGATGACCAACACAATGTATGTACTTGCATATAACAATTTTATTACAGCATCCGAATCACAATCATAAACAACATTTGGGATAAGGGGGCAGCTCCCCGTAGCTCCTTTCTTACTCTAATCATATAATAGTCGTAAACGTTCAGGGGTCAAGGCAGGTCAGGATGCCTCCTGGCTGCAGGGGGTGTTACCCCTGAACAGTCGCCTACTCTACCCTTAAGAATAGTCGCAGGACTGATGAGAGAAAACATGGCTATGTTGTCTCGGAGCGGTCAATAAAGTCACTCGTCACTAATTGATTTTGGGGGGAAAGAAAACAACTATGTTTTCCCCCCAAAATTGCGAAGCCACGTAAATGGGAGTTTACCCTCTAGCTGCTGAAGGTGGTGGCAGTGGGATGGTGGTAAAATGAAATAAATTTGCGAATTCTAAGAATAAGTCTGGACACTTTGGAGATCGGAGCACAAAGAAAGATGATGGGTGAGAAGAGCCCCGGAGAAAGCACCCAAAGGATGTAGATAAGTGGGAGTTTGCCCATTGGTCATCCGCACTTAACGACCATGCAAAAGGGAAAGTCCAACAGCTGGACCAGTGGGGACAGTCTACCCACTGGCAGAGGGGAGGGTGGAAGGTCATCACTGCATAAACTCCATCTAACAGGTTAAACATCTAACAGGTTAAACATCTAACAGGTTAAATTCTGACAGTATTAATGTTTTGAATAGTTTTTCCAGCTATCTGGATTTTAAGAGTAAAATTGCTATTTACAAATGTTTTATCGAGTCAAATTTTAGTTAGTACTGTACAGCTGTTCAGACATTTTTTTCATAAATCATGCTCTTTTTTTTTCTCTTTTTTCTGATTGAAATAAGGAGTACAGGGTCATTCATTCGAAAGCTAATGTTATACTGATAAAATTTGTATCAGGCTAGATGTATGACCCTGGAAATTCACCCAATGTACCTCCAGAATTTTCCAACACTGTAAACTATAAACCAGAGAAAAGATCACTGGCTCAGATGAGGATCGAACTCCTGACTTACAGAAACAAGCCCACCGCTCTACCAACTGAGCTGCCGAGCACAGCTTGGGAGCAGCTCCCTTGGTCGATCCTTTATACAATTTTAATGAAGTGGCAACTGCCACTATAATACATTTTGCATACATGAAATATTGATTCCCCAAGTCGCGAGTTCGATCCTCACTCGAGCCAGTGATTTTCCTCTGGTTCGAAATTTACAGTGTCGGAAAATTTCTATTCATAAGAAATAAATTATTTTCCTGAAGAGGATTCTGTATACCTCCAGTGTAAAGTACAGCAAAAGGATCATAGTATATATATTGCTTAAAATGATAGTAGCGTTGTAAATGTCCCTTAATTGGTACAGAACAAAGGGTCCCAAGTTACCAGGGGGCAAAACTTGGGAATCCTCTGCCGAATCCACATGAAGCAAGTTAACACAGTAGTGACTAAGCTACTTTATATGAACGGTTCGGCTGTACTTGTTGTAAATGATCTTTGGTACCTTCCTTACAGTAAACCTTGATTTATTATAGTTCTCGGTTTCTCATCTCTAGTGGTATTACTGTCTATGGATTGGTTTAAATAGTTCATCTTCAAGCTAGTGCTGTTCCAGAAAATGGTACCGGTACATAGAGTTGGGGGAAGACTCCTTTTTCTGACCCCAACAACCCATATAACATTTATCCTATCTCTCTGATGTTAAATGACTGCATACATACCCTTCACCATAGAACTGAAAAATCTACCTCCCATCCCCCCAACCTGGAGGATGTTTTCTAGAACAGTCTTATCAAATTCCGATCTAATTCTCTTTTCGTGAATTTATATTATACAACCAATTCTTGTGTGCATCTTACTTCGTTAATAATAAAGTTTCCATTGTTCTCCATTGAGCATAACTAGCCACCCGCTGTTTTCATCATTCCAAAAACAGACATTAAGTAAAGATTTGATTTGATTTGATTTTGAGTTATTTACATAAAACTTGTCTCTTCCAAACATGCTGTGTGTTGGCAATGTGCCATGAGAGAATATGGGGCTGCCCAATCTCCTATGGACAGCTCAGGGGGAGTCAATTTTAGGGCAGCCGGGCAGGTATTATTCTAACTCTTGTGCAACCCTGGGTAGACTGGCAGGCTAGAAATCTTAGCTCTGTCAGGTCAAGCAGGGACATGATCTAGACTTAGGTTTGGCACCCATATGAGTTCCGGGGTGTGGTAAGTAATACTGAAAGAGGCCGCGATGCAGGACTGTTTAAGCCCATGGAAGCTCTGGGAGTATTAATAATCTAATACAGCCAGAAAATTTGATATTCAGCAACATTATTATACTTGCATTACTATTGGTTGCAGCATGCTCAGAGAGGGAATTTAAAAAAAAAAAAAATAGAAAATTATTTTTCTTTGTTTTGTTGCCAGACCTCTTGGTGTCCAAACCCATTGTAACGGGCTCAAAAACAGCCTGGATCAGGCCCCGTCAGGGTGAAGCTGTGGTCTACTCACGTCTTGTTCCAGTTTGTGAGGGAGATACAGGACCAAGCCATCGAAAGCCCGGGTCTTCCCAAGAAGTTCCTCATGGTGGAACAGCAATGCACAACGCATGCGTTTACTGTCAATTTCCGGGCTGTAATTGATGTGGTACTGGTAGAGATACCAGTCTACAGCCATGCCCTTACATGTGCCCTCTGGGTCGAGGGTGAAGAAATTGGTCACCACTTTAATTGGAGTTCCCGAGGTGCCTGTGGGTAACAATAAAATACAGATTATTTTATCAGGAACATACTGCGATAGAATAGACATCAGTCCTGGGCTGGAGAATCTACTCCCTGCTACTAATGTTCGGAATTTTACACTCAAAACTTATTTTCATAATTTGAACAGGAACCATGCATTCCTGGCAATGCCATCTTCAACATTGTTTCAGTCATATCATGACAGTGCCTACATGTGCCAGGACACGAGAGTGCCCCCATTTTTTTTTTTACATATTTTTATATCAGATTCAATGACATATGAAGTGCATCACTATATGCATGCATACAGACTCAGAAGAACTGATCAGGTGACATACATTAGGACTATGTAAAGGTAGTACCTTGACTAACATGGGCATGATTGTGGCTTGAAAATAACTACTCAGTAATTAAGATCTTCCATGATCTCCATCGATTTTCAAATTCCTTGATGTTCCCATCCATAAAATAACCTGACCTTTCAACTTGGTAATAATGTGACAAGTCACAAACATTTCTTAAACCCTTGTAATGTTTGAAATACATTCATTGTTTTGTTTGTTTCTATAAATAAACCGCTTTGCCAACAACATAATTGTGTTCCTTGTTTTGTCTGAACTACTCTCTCCAAAGAGGATTTATTGATTACTTAATTTCACTTCTACTCCCACATCAGACCTTATCCAACTTGCAATACAATTCCAAAAGTATTCTATGGCTTCACAACTTACAAATAAGTGTTCCAAAAGTTTCGTCCTCTTTTTCACAAAAATCACATCTGGACGAGTTTCGGAGCCCAATCCTGTGCAAAAATATATTTGTTGCCAAAATTCTGTTTGTTTATATTCTATATTGGAGCCAAATAAGTTTTGTATCTATTGTACTGATAAAAGGAAACTGATGTATGATTCTCCATTCTAACCATCACTTATATTGCCTTTCCCATTTTTTTTGTTTTTGTTTTGAATTAAGATTCCATAGAAAGGTTTACACCCCTTTTTACTCTTGGTAAGAATAGAAATAGGATAAGGTCTGATCGGGTAAACCAACTTCCAACTAATGAAGGAATATGTTTTCACATGAGACAATATACCACTTCTTACTTCAAGAAAGGTCATTATGTTAGGTTTAAAGTTGAAAATAGCCCATTGGGCTCCAATATCCATCGGCTATCAGTTATTATCTACACCTAGCAATCATGCGTTGTATAAGGTCATGTACTTTTAGAACTTTGACAATTAGGTTAACAAAAATGTGATCTAAGAGTAGGGTTGAATGTAGTTCTCTCAAAGGAAGTTGGTACAGATCAGCTTTTGCAAAGGCCTCAATGATGGGAAAATTTTTGCCCCAAGGTTCTGGTAGAGCATGACCAAATTCTTACCTCTAAATATACTCTTCTGTATAGCTCATAATAAAATCAAGTAATTTGATCTTGGTCTATTCTAACTTAATTACATATGGAACATGATTTTGGAGATCTTAAAATTAACATATAGAATTTGACCTAATAGGTCATGGTCAGTGATATTCAATAGACTTCAGATCCAGCCAGAAGTGGTACAAATGTGGACAACAGACAATCCTTCTTGAAATATTGTACTAAATAGAATTTGACCTTGATAAAATATGTCAAGGTCAGTCATCTTTGGCACACCTCTGGACAATCGCCAGATATAAACATAGTATTCATTTGGAAAACCTAGCTATATTTCTTCATGTTATATCATAATAAACAATACATGTATATGACCTTGAATAAATAGGCCAAGGTCAGTCAACTGAGATAGGCTTCTAGTCAATCACCAGTTGTGTAAGTATATGAATTTAGAGACCCTAGCATTAATCTTTCAAAAAATATAGAAAATACTAAAATTTGACCTTGATAAAATAGGTCAAGGTCAGTCATATTCAGTACACCTCTGGACCTTCGCCAGATGTATACATACTATTAATTTGGAAATCATACATGTAGCTATATTTCTTCATGTTATGTTTATACTGCACACATAGGAGAGAGATTGGGTGCCAATTTTTAAGATACTGTTGGGGCTTGGTTCCTTTGGGTAGACAGGTTATCAAGTCTTGTCTTTGAGTTATGGACATTTGACCGCTAGTGTAGCTAAAATTTATACTTTAACAAGAGCCCAAAGGGCTTCAATATACGCCCGTATATCTGGAATTACATTGGTCCAAATTTCAAGGTTGTTTATTCGCCTTGATTCCAATTGGTAGCTAGCAATCCAGAGCAAGAGCCCAAGGGGCTTCAATATACGCTCGTATATCTGGAATTATATTGGTCCAAATTTCAAGTTTGTTTAACCCTTGTGCTGTCGACTCCGTATATATACGTTGGCAGACTGTCATGTTCCCAGTGTCGACTCCGGATATATACGTTCAGTGTGACCATTGCAAGTTGGTCCACTTTCAAAACAATTTGGAGCCACGTGTGGGAAAAATCGAACCAGACATGGCTCACTCCATTTAAAACATAATATTTCACGAAATATTTCACGCAAGTTTGGTGTTTATTTACTAAAAAAGACATCTGATTGTGTGAAGATAGTCTACAAATGTGAAATAGAGTGCCGTTTCTTCCGAAATGTTCGTCAAAACGCGTGAAAATGCACCTTGTTGACAAGATTTTACAACAAAAACCAGACATTAAATATCCATGTTCCGGGCATCAAATTGAAAGGCAATAACCCTGCTTTCATTTTCTCACAGGTTAGTCCTGGAACATAGTAGAAATACGTCGATTTTATTGGATAAAAATGTCATTCACTCCGAATCTGTAACGACATCCCGCGAAAATACTAATCACCTGACGTAAACCCGACTTCCTGATTGGCCGAACTGTTTATATCGGTCAGTGCGCGTGCGCACTGGGCGAAATCAAGCGGAGAAGGAAACGTTTTTGAAATCAATGGCGAAAATGAGCTCGCCAAACGTCATGTAAACAACGGGATATTGACCTGTTTACGTGGAAGATCCAATAAATTTTCGATATTCATTATGCGAAGAGTAACCAGGAATATGTATCATGACATCTAGAAGATTTTAGACGGTTTATTTATCCGAGATGAAGCAGAAAACGACCGTCTATCGGTAGCAATCAGGACGTGATAAAATTACACACATGAGTTTGCAGAACATTATTTTTGCCAAATTACGAGTCCTAAATATTTCTGATGCTGTATGCCAAATATTTTCTGAATGTATGTTCAGTGGTTCAAAACGATGTATTATCCATCAAATACCATCCATTACTTCAATTTATTTATCGAATCCAACGACTTGACAGCCGCCGGTTTTTAGTCAATTCAGCTCTGCTTGACAGCATGGCACACAGAACTCGACCAGCTATAGGACTGGCTGACAGGACTAGGGTTAATAGCCTTGATTCCAATTGGTAGCTAGCACACCAGAGAAAGGTCTACAATTTTGTGCTTCTGAGAATGTAACATATATCACATCTTATACTTGATTCAGTTTTGGGTGACTGTGACCTTGACCTTTGATCGATTGATGTATGGCTCCTCTTTGCCATGTGAGTAAGGTATACTCAAAGTTTGGTACCAATCCATACCTTGAAACTAGAGTTATCGCATGGACAACAAATGTTAATGGATGAATGGATAGAACGCAACATCGCATTGCATGACCTCATCTTCGACAGGCATACGAAAATGTGACTTGTAATGAATTCCTGATTTTGGGGTCACAGTGACATTGACCTTTGACCTTGACCTAAATTTTGGTACAGGACACATCGTCTTCCCTCAATGTATCAATGGACACAAAAAAAATCATGATTTTTATAAATCTCATGATTTTGGGGGTCACAGTGACCTTGACGTTCGGCCTTGACCTACATGTCCCCCTAATGTATCCACTGACACAAAAAAAAATACTTTTCAAAGATTTCTTGATTCTGAAGTCACAGTGACCTTGACTATTGACCTTGACCTAAATTTTGGTACATGATAAACCGTCTCCCCGTAATTTCTCAATGGACTAAAAAAATCTTGATTTTTAACAATTCCACGATTTTGGGGTCACAGTGACCTTGACCTTTGACCTTGACCTACATTTTGGTAGGTGACACATTGTGTCCCTCTAATGTATCTACTGGCACAAAAAAATGTTATTTTTAATAATTTCCTGATTTTGGGGTCACACTGACCTTTGACCTTGACCTATTTTTTGGTATGTGACACTTCATTTCCTCCTATTGAATCCACTCACAAAAGATTAGAAATTTTTAATGATTTCCTGATTTTTCAATCACACTGACCTTTGACCTCTGACCTCGACCTACATTTGGTATGCAACACATCGTTCCCCCCTAGGGCATCCACTCACCAAAAATTAGAACTGTAGATAGAAAACTGTCAACGATCAATGATTTCCTGATTTTAGGCAACAGTGACCTTTGACCTCTGACCTCGACCTTAATTTTGGTACGCGACACATCGTCTTCACCTAGCGTATCCACTCACAAAAA
Source organism: Hanleya hanleyi (assembly GCA_036873755.1). Taxonomy (NCBI): domain Eukaryota; kingdom Metazoa; phylum Mollusca; class Polyplacophora; order Lepidopleurida; family Hanleyidae; genus Hanleya; species Hanleya hanleyi. Next base: position 25,933 of record JAVTVY010039813.1, on the reverse strand, counting down.
TTTGCAACTGTGGATAGAAAACGTTCACAGATGTAGACCGGACACGAACACTTCAGTGATTTCCTGTTTTTTTAGGCCAGTGACCTTTGACCTCTGACCTCGACCTTCATTTTGGTATGCGACACATCGTCTCCCCATAGGGTATCCACTCACCAAAAATTAGAACTGTAGACAGAAAACTGTCCCAGATATAGACCGGACACGGCGGACGGACAGACGGACACACGGACGGAAACCGCCATCACATAATACGTCCGCCTTTTGGCGGGCGTATAAAGAGGTCTACAATTTTGTGCTTCTGAGAATGTAACATATCACATCTAAAATTGAATGATAAACTAAAATGAGCTTAACTCTTGGAAACTAGGTGACCTTGGAGCAAGAACCGAGAGCTCACATATCCCACAATGAAATCGACAATAGTCAAACACAAGAAAATAGTACTTTTCTTGCAAATGGATTTCTTTCAGACAAGAGAATTTTTCATGAAGGAAGAAGTGATGAAGTAAACCTTTGTTCTTGAGTTGATAAACAGGTATGAAGTTCATAAAGGACCCCTCTCCACGTTAAATTAGTAAATGTATGGTTTTTATTTCACAACAGTTTAACTAAATGTAGCTGTTTCAAACACGAGAGACAACTCCACAGGACAAATGCCATATACATGTAGGGGAGAGAACTCTGAATATTCCAACCTAACCAGGGGTTTTTCTAGCCGATTTCTCATCGTGGTAATCCCGATGAGAAATTTTGAAAATTGAGTTTTAGAGGATTTTTGTAAATTGAGTTTCCCTCGACAAATTCAGTTTGTTTTAATTTTCGATATTGGGCGAAAAAAAATTGAGTTTCACCGATATTTCCTCGCCCATATCATTGTGTATTTGTATCTAAATAAACTTATTTTAATCCTTGAATCTTGCCCGAGTTCGCGATCCGACGTCTGTTTTCGTTGTTGTTGTTTACTGGCGCACTGTGACTCTCCGCACAAAGGTGATACTGACAATTTGAACGAATGGTGCATAGGAGAACCTTTGATAGGAGAGTGTTGGGCAGTATCGCGCTCATTCATTGGACAGGCAGTTCATTATCATCCAATGAAATATAGCGTTAAGAAGATTGCCAAATACCATCTTCGCAATATTGCTGACATCATCAGTAAATGCGCTGCAAGATTCACTCTGACAGGATCGTTTGCCAGGCAGAAATTGTTGCTTCAAACGATGTTGATCTGGTATTTTACAGCTAGCTACCACTCGAAACAGAATAAAACTTGTGCACTATAGACATTAATGTACAAAATATAAGAATGCTTTGACTGCAATGACTAATGAACTGCAAAACCGTGGGCAAAGAAATTAGACACGGGCTTTGCAACAACAATGACGAAATGTATCTGACGATCTCCTCTCAATGAAAAATTACCATTTTCAAGGTCATAAAATCAACAATCTTGGGTTGCTGATTCTCTTTTAAGTATAACTGAAAGGCATAGTACATGTACCATTTGATTGGATTTTCAAACAGAATACTTGATAAACATCGTATTGTTTTTTCTTCTTCTAGGCAATTTCGATGGTTTTTTACTCAGCCAAAAACTACATCTTGTATACAGAAATTTGACAAAGTTAATCATGCAGTCATATTTATTTCATGTTAGCTAACAATTATAAACAACTATTCCTGGAAAAAAACAGCTACCTTTTGTAGTACTGAGTACGAAGCCAGATACTATCTTTGTCAGGGCAACACATTCCAAATGTTAGATACTAAGTTATTGATGCCTGCCAAAGTGTCGGTCACCAGTGAAAAAATTATTTGCAGGCTTGAAATGAAGGCGGACGTGTATAATGGATGTGTAATTTTCAACTGTGGGTTTGAAATTTGTTTTCAGTTATCCCTATGAAAATATTTGCATAATTGAGTTTCTGAGCCGAAACTATGAAAACCATGGAAATATTGAGTTTTTTCGATTATTGGCGCGCCGAAAAATTGAGTTTTGTGAAATTCTCAAATTGAGTAGATGAAAGATTTTGGGCTAGAATAACCCCTGCTAACACATATAGTCAGCTAAACTTCAGTTCTGGGGGACTGTGACCTTGACATTTGACAAATTGATGTATGGCTCATCTTCGCCATGCGAGTAAGGTATTTGATACCATTCCATACCTTGAAACTAAAGATATCGCATGGACAACAAATGTTAATGGATGAATGGACAGAACGCAACATCGCATTACATGACCTCGTCTTCGACAGGCATATGAAAATGTGACTTAATGATTTCCTGATTTTGGGGTCACAGTGACCTTGACCGTTGACCTTGAGATAAACTTTGGTGCACGACACATCGTCTTCTGTTAATGTATCAATGGACAAAAAAAATCATGATTTATATGAATTTCATGATTTTGGGGGTCACCATGACCATGATGTTCGGCCTTGACCTACATTTTGGTACGTGACACATCATGTCCCCGTAATGTATCTACTGACACAAAAGATTTCAAAGATTTCTTGATTCTGGAGTCACAGTGACCTTGACTATTGACCTTGACCTAAATTTTGGTACAAAATTTCTCAATGGACACAAAAAATCAAGATTTTTAACAATTTCACGATTTTGGGGTCACAGTGACCTTGACCTACATTTTGGTATGTGACACATCGTATCCCCCTTATGTATCTACTGATACAAAAAAAGATGTTATAATGTATCTACTGATACAAAAAAAGATGTTATTTTTAATAATTTACTGATTTTAAGGTCACCGTGACCTTTGATCTTGACCTAATTGTTGGTATGCGACACTTCATTTGCCCTTATTGAATACAGTGTCACAGTGATCTTGACTATTGACCTGGATCTTAATTTTGATACATGACAAAACGGCTACCCGTAATTTCTCAATGGACTAAAAAAAATCATGATTTTTAACAATTTCATGATTTTGGGGGCACAGTGACCTTGACATTTGACCTTGACCTACATTTTAATATGTGACACATTGAGTCCCCCTAATGTATCTACTGACACAAAAAAATGTTATTTTTAATAATTTCCTGATTTTTGGGTCACAATGACCTTTGACCTTCGACCTTGACCTATATTTTGATATGCAACACTTTATTTCCCCCTAATGAATCCACTCACAAAAAATTAGAAATTTATAATGATTTCCTGATTTTTCATTCACACTGACCTTTGACCTCTGACCTCGACCTACATTTGGCATGTAAGACATTGTTTCCCGCTAGGGCATCCACTCGCCAAAAATTAGAACTGTAGATAGAAAACTATCAATGATCAATGATTTCCTGATTTTTAGGCAACAGTGACCTTTGACCTCTACCTGAATTTTGATACGCGACACATCGTCTCCACCTGATGTATCCACTCACAAAAAATTGCAACTGTGGATAGAAAACATCCAGAGATATAGACCGGACACGAACACTTCACTGATTTCCTGTTTTTCAGGCCAGTGACCTTTGACCTCTGACCGCGACCTTCATTTTTGTACGCGACACATCGTCTCCCTGTAGGGTATCCACTCACCAAAAATTGGAACTGTAAATAGAAAACTGTTCCAGATATAGACCAGACACGGGGGACGGACGGACGGACGGACAGACGGACGGAAACCGCCATCACATAATACGTCCGCCTTTTGGCGGGCGTATAAAAAATGATTGATTAAAAAATACCCAATATCTCGCCAATTTTTTTTTTTAATTCTGAACTGAAACCATCACTGCCTGGGGATTCATTATTTTTTGCTTTTTTTAAAACGAATAAAATTTCTTCTCCTGTTATTTCTGCTTCTAATTCTAAAGATTCGCTTTCGGACAATTTTGGAAATTCACCTAACTCTAAATTTCCATCTAGGACCTCCCTTTGTTTGTATACATTTCTGAGTATTTATTGTCACACCTTCATTTTGCACACAGTAGATGGTCTTATTTACAAGATTATGTTTCTCCAGATTACAAAAAATACTTTGTGAGTTTTTCCCCTCATGGAACCCTTCTAGCCCTTGATCTAATTATTGTACCTTCTATTTTCTTTTCACGTAGGTTTTCCAATTGCTCTTTGGTTTCTTGACTGTTAACAAAGCTGGAGATAGATTTTGTAATTCATCCAGCTGCTCTTTTTTTTTATCATGTCTGTCTCATCCCTTTCCCTCTCACTTTTGAGTCCCTTTTGAGTCCCTATTCTTTTGCCCCCAATTTCTAACAAAAGTGCTTCAAAAGCAATTTTCGGGATTGATGTCAAACTGTACTGTGTTAAAATCACTATCTTCCAGGGATTATATAGTATTGTCCATAGCAGAATATAAGTTATCCTGTCCCTGCGAGTTCGATACTGAATTTTATCCTGTTTCTTGGCGAAAATGCCACACGACCGCGAAGCGGGAGTGTGGCATTTGCCAGGAAACATGATAAAATTCAGTATCAAACGAGCAGAGACAGGATAACGAATTTATTTCTACGAGCAGCCTTTTCAACTCGGGAAAGTTGCGAGGTAAAGTGGGTCTAAAACTTGCTAACCAAATACGACAAAAGTGATAATGAAAACGGCTGGAGACGCGTCAAATATTTTGAAATATTCGGAATCAGCATTGTAGATTTGGTCATATTTCACAGAAATATGACAAGAAATCATGACTTCTGCTCGAAATGATAAGTCAAAAGACTGTACAGCGCTAGAGTCTGATCGCCAACTCTTCGGCTGATCGGCCGAGCTGGGGTCGAGTCGGCAAAAAAAAAAGGCACAGTTTTCGAACAAAAAACGTCTGAAAATGGTCAATCTTGAATTAACCAACGTATTCTAAGAATGTTTTCTATCTGCTAACAGTATTTTGATTCATGTAACCTAAAATTGTACACATCGAATAAGAATAAACGCGAATATCAGGGGTAAACTTCCACATCATTCACATTGTACTGGCACATGTGATCGTACGATACCGAGGCGAGATCGTCGAAGCGAAGTCAAGCGCTAAGGCGGCTTTCGTCAACTGTTACTCACAGTCACATTACACTACCTTTTCCAGATATTCCAGGAACAGTCACACATACTATCGGTCAGATTTACAAATTTGATATCCGACATATTCTTTATTTTCAGTGCTGTCGCTGACAGAACACTCCAGCTGCCATGTTTGTTTACATTACAAACTGCAGTCAACTAGGTCTGACAGCCAGTGCAGTTTGATATGTGTTTTTATCCCAACGGCACGTGACCGCTGTCGACCAATGGCTTGTCTAGGATCTTCTGGGAGTAGAAATAATACTTTTTAACAGTAGACAAAACAGTGTCTTTAACCATATTTGCATAATCTGTATTTCCTAACAGTGAGCTATTCAATTCCCACAGACTTTCAATCCAACTCCCGTGACGGGAATGACATTAGCAAAATTTTGAAAAGGCCCTGTATTACAGCATGGGTGATGTCATACACTGACACTGGGAGCTCAGTGACAGATGTCTTCATTCGAAATTTGATTGGCCGAGAAGTTTTACTATCTTTACTAGCAATGAATTGGTACGTCAGTGAACTGGGGAATCCCACAACAGCGACAACTGATCATTGGAGTGAGCATTTGCCGATGGATGATTCGCAGCATAGTTATTTTATTGATTTTCCAGGAGTTTCAAGAACACAGACTATTTTTCCAGGATTTTCCAGTACTGGAAAAAATATTTTTACTTTTTCCAGGACTTTCCCGGACATTCCAGGACTGTGCGAACCATGTCTTTATATTTGACATGATATTCCAACTGGTTGAAGAGAAAACAACCGATCCATTAAGCAAAGCCATGATGACTTCATACTTCTGTCGAGACAGGACATTTTTTTTTACCATTTCAACGTCTTGTGGTAGGAGAAATATACCTCTCTTGTCTGCGATATGTGCGGGACGAGTGTGAGGTTCCTGATAACGAAAGTCCCTCCGTCTTTGGCCAACATCCCGTGCCTCTCCCGTGCCCACCTGGAGCTGAGCCATCTCCTCTATGGGGGGTTTGATGGGGTCCCCAGCTCCAGGACGTGGCTCACGGGCGCCACCTCTGTACGAGGCACGGCCACTCACCACAGCGGCTGGCTCAGCCTGAAAGTATACAAATTCAAACCAATGAAACTACTCCTCCGCCAAAATCCACAAGTTTACAGAACTAGTTCAATGAATGCCTTCAGGTTACTGTTTTTTTTGTTTGCCTCATACCAGAGTACACAGTCAAACCTACAAGCTGGGGGAATAAGAAATTATGAAAATTAGTGCATTGTAGTAAAAAAAAGTAGGCTGTCGCCATCGGGACCCCTCGGGCCGGGCCCAGAGCAATTGTGGAAATAATGTTTCTGACCCCAACAACTCACATATTTGGGGTGGGCATAATTTTACCTGTATGATATAGATCATAGACAGACAAAACAATATAGCAATAGAGCAGTGATTACATAGTAGCAGGGATTCATTCACGTCGGTTCTACGTACCGAATTTCGGTTCGTATAGATTGAGTTTAAAAACTCAATTTTTCAGTTCAAAACTCAATTTTTTTGAGTAAAAAATCAGTATTTGTCACCAAAATATTTATACTCAATTTGTGTGTTGGAAACTGAATTTTCAAGCTCCGGAAACTGAATTTTCAAGCTTCATAAATTCGAAATTTCAATACGTGATTGTCGGGAAATCATCTGGTAAAACTCAAATGAGCACCATGGTCGCGGTTATGGTTGGCCATCCCTGCCAGAATTCGTCATTTAGAGGCTGCCTCTAAATAATATATACCATGGTATAAAATGCCAAGCCTGCCATAATTCGTATTTAGAGGCTGCCTCTAATTATTTTGTACCATGGTATAAAATGCCGAGCCTGCCATAATCCCTATTTAGAGGATGCCTCTAAATCGCCAAGCCTGCCACAATTCGTATTTAGAGGCTGCCTCTAATTATTTTGTACCATGGTATAAAATCGCCAAGCCTGCCATAATTCCTATTTAGAGGATGCCTCTAATTCATTTTAGCCGTAAGTCGTAAATTTTCGCCTTCTTATTACTTCCACCAATGATATGCGCTTTCACAAATTTGGTGCCATATCTCTACGCTTGTTACAAGTTTACTCATTGGTCAAATTTAATATTCTTGATAGGACATCGAGTTGTTTATGACTTACGGCTAAAATGAATTAGAGGCATCCTCTAAATAGGAATTATGGCAGGCTTGGCGATTTATACCATGGTACAAAATAATTAGAGGCAGCCTCTAAATACGAATTATGGCAGCCTCTAAATACGAATTATGGCAGGCTCGGCATTTTATACCATGGTATATATTATTTACAGGCAGCCTCTAAATACGAATTGTGGCAGGCTTGGCGATTTAGAGGCATCCTCTAAATAGGAATTATGGCAGGCTCGGCATTTTATACCATGGTACAAAATAATTAGAGGCAGGCTCTAAATACGAATTATGGCAGGCTTGGCATTTTATACCATGGTATATATTATTTAGAGGCAGCCTCTAAATGACGAATTCTGGCAGGGATGGCCAACCATACGCGGTAGCAAATGTAAATCTGTCGGCAGCAGGGGTAGAATTTCGACGCGAATCCGGGAATCTTTCGCGTAAAAACTCGCCTAAAATGGAACTTGCGCGAATCAAAGCTTAGCGTAATATCAGTGTGGTGTTAATTCAGGGAGATTTATTCAATATTTCACGGAAATTCAAGTCAAATAGCTGACCTGTAATCAGAAAACCCCGATACATCTTTTCGTCTTGCTGCAAAACGGATGTTTTGATGACGTAACGTGCAAACTACACCTCGGAAACCTTTGCGCGTTTATTTTTTGGAAGCCTGGAATGCTCTCTGTGAAGGTTCCCGACTGGCGCCAGATGGCGCTAGTGTGAATGCTAAACACGCGGTCGTCAAATATACCTGAATACCTGAATACCTCTGATTTGAGCACTAAGTCATAGACTTATAAGCTCCTCCAGCGTGAACTTACTTCCTTCCGCTTCCGGCTACCACCCATCTCTGTACCAAAATCTATCAACAGTCGTGTTCCAGTGTCGGTCAAGTCTATTTTTGAAGGAGTTAACAGAATTTGCAGATACTACATGTTCAGGTAGCTCTGCATGGTATAGCCTTGTTCTATACTACGTGAGTTGTTCTCACGTAGTATGGAACAAGGCTATACCAGAGCTAATGTTCAGGCAACTTGTTCCAGGCAGGGGCCGCGGAGCCGGGGGGGCTGGGGGGGCTTCAGCCCCCCCCACTTTTCGGAGCTGTAATGTTATAAGCCCTATCTAGGGGCGACTTCAGCCCCCCCACTTTATGGTCGAGATAGGGGTCAGCCCCCCCACTTTTGAATATGCTTCGCGGCGCCTGCCAGGGTGTCACTATTCTCATAGCGAATGAGTTTCCTCTAACATCTAGTCTGTATCTTCTTTTATACAAGGTCAGGCTATGACCCCTGGTTCGTTGCATGAACTGCCTATGAAGAAAATCCGATTTAACGACATCAAAGTTATTCATTATCTTGAAAACTTGAATCATATCACCCCTTTGTCGGCGGTGTTCCAGTGTAGGTAAGTCCAGTGATTGAAGTCTGCGGTTATAAGGGAGATGAGAAATAGTAGAGATCATTCGGGTTGCTCTTCTCTGGACTCTCTCAAGTTTGTCTCTGTCACACTGAAACCTAGGGGACCAGACACAGTTCGCGTACTCCAACTTGGAACGTACTAAGCTCTTGTAAAGTGTCAGGAACAGATCAGAGTTCAAGTATTTAAATGTTCGTTTTATGATTCCTAGCAGTTGGTTAGCCTTGTTGACCATAGTATTCACATGGGCACGAAACTTAAGGTCACAGTCCAGGATAACACCCAGGTCTCTTTCCTCTTGCGTTGATATTAGCGTCACAGAGTCAGTAGGACCGTCCAAGCTGAGGTAAATGGAAAGTACACGAGCGTGAAAATGAAAACCTGGGACGTTTGGAGTTTATTTAGCAGATAATTTTGATTCGGATTCATTCATAATTAGAATGACAAACATTTTCCCAGAGGCAGCACATCAGGAGAAGTAGAATTAAGCGGTAAGAAATTTATGAAAATAAAAATGGATCGTTTCTTCAGAGACATTGCCTGCATGAGACATGTCATGAACAACAACAACAGCAACAGCAACGCGGTCGACCCTTACGTTGAGAACACGCATTTCTTTAGAAGTCAGTTTATTTGAGGGCAAGATTTTAAATTTAACGGCACTGCACTTCTTGCTTATGTCGGTGGCTCTTGATTTTTTTTGTAATTTTGATCTTCCACTGTAAAAAACATCGCGGTACGAAATGAAAAATATGTGAGACAAAAATATCAGGAATTTCTTTATTTTTTAATGTTTTTGCATATCTGTTATAAATCCATGGCAAATTGTTCGGCCTGTTCTTTATCAGGCTCATTAATAATAATTGTTTGTTTTACGTTAACATCAACTGCTTGACAGGAAATAGGGCAGGTGGTCAGATTTTATTTATATCTTTTGTCTTGCAATTGATTTGTTTTTGATATGCAATACAAAGATAAAAAAAATAATATTCAGAGTATACACATGTATACTTACCATGTAGTAAAAATGGTTAGGTTGAATCCATTTGTGGAATCCAATACAATCATCGTGTAACTATTTTATAAACTAGTATGATTTTTTTTTCATCGTTTCTTTCTGACAACATACATGTAATAGAAATGAGTAATCGCAATCAATAACACAAAATGATTTTAATTACCCAAAATGTTAAAAATACATCAATTGGTAACAGTAAACAAGGTTCATAGAAGATAATATATACCCTGGTTTGTAAAAAAAATGATATACTCAACTTCGGGGGAAAAAAATTACCCTGGTTTGTAAAAAATTTATATACTCAACTTTAGGGGGAAAAAATGCCGATAAATTTTATTTTAACTCAATTTGACTGTAAAAAAACTCAATTTTCTGGATTTCGGTTCCTAAAATTTGGACTTCTATGAATCCCTGAGTAGATGTAGTCGAACGATTACTGTCTATTCACAGCAATCCACACAGGTTTGTGGTAGGAGAAGTAACTCTCCAACACTCCACTTGATGTATTGGGGGCGTTACTGTAGATGTGGTCTATGGTAGTGTGGAGGTCTGTGGTGGGCAACAGGTGGATACGTTCTTGTAGATTGTAAGTCTCAAAAAAGTCTAGAAGTTTTCTCTTGTCTGTGGAGTCTTTTAACAAGTCTATGTTAAAGTCACCAAGGATAACAGTTTGCACGAGAGATGGGGATTGTGACCTGAAGATGGTAAACAGTGCATTAATGACATCCTGTACTGGGGATCGGGGAGGGTTGTACAAACCAATGACCAGCATGTCTGTTGACGGACTTGAAAAACACATCCGACAGCACAGACTTTCAATAGGCTTCTGGTACTGGCTGTATTAAACAACTGTATGAAGTTTCATTGTTGTGAGTGAAGGACTTTTTGAGATAATGTGTTTACAAGGATATGGACCAACAGACATGTATAAAGGGGCATAACTCCTGAAAAACACATCCGATTACACCGACTTTGAATAGGCTTCTGGTACTATGAAGTTTCATTGTTGTGAGTGAAGGACTTTGTGAGATAATGTGTTTACAAGGATATAGACAGACAGACATGTATAAAGGGGCATAACTCCTGAAAAACACTTCCGATTACACCAACTTTCAATAGGCTTCTGGTACTGGCTGTATTAAACAACTGTATTAAGTTTCATTGTTGTGAGTGAAGGACTTTTTGAGATAATGTGTTTACAAGGATATGGACCAACAGACATGTATAAAGGGGCAGAACTCCTGAAAAACACATCCGATATACACCGACTTTCAATAGGCTTCTGGTACTGGCTGTATTAAACAACTGTAAGTGAAGGACTTTTTGAGATAATGTGTTTACAATGATATGATGGACAGACGGATGGACGGACAGACGGACGGACAGACGACGGAGGCAACGACAATACCGCTCGGGCAGAATCTGCCCGAGGGGTAAAAAAAGGACTTTTTAAAACTCAAGCCATTCATGGTGCAGTAGTGTTGATTGGTTTTTGACCGCTTTCTCCATTTAGTTTTTCGCCAAAAAGTAGTTTTTCCCGTTCTAATTTCTCTCTTGTTATTTGATGTACAAACATGAACTTTGGACACAAAATTCCAATCATGTAGATCTTCAAAATGTTGCCTCAAATTTTATAAGTTCGGCCCTGTTCATGAATTATTTATGATTTAGTGGAGAAGGGTCAAGATTTTATAGATTTTTTCAATCTTTCAAATTTGAATGGCGATAAAAAAACTAAAAAAACTGAGGCAAGCTATTTTTATTCAAATGGTAAAGTTCATTATTCCAAAAAAGCAAGTTTGTTTGATGAAAACTGAGAGAGTTATTAGCGCGTGATTTTGAGGACTATGCTTTTCTAAATGACATCATTTATTCTTGTATAAATTCGAGAAAATTATTTGTTTATCTAAATTTCTTGAATCAAGGGCTTTCAGAAAATGTATAGTTTGCATGGATACAAAAAAGCACTGCCCATAATTAAGCAAAAATGTGATACGTACACGTACGCAACTGGGACCCGATACAGTAACCTTAATCAGTTAGCAGTAAATTTCTCTCGAGTTCCGCATCTTCACTGTTTCAGCCAAATTAAAGCTGTGAACTGTGTAAGTTAAATACATTCAGTTGGTACGATGTAATCCAGTTCAGCATTAGATTATACCTGTGGTTGGGCCACGGGAGGCACCTCTCCCGGTCTCCTGGCAGGAGGCTGGGCTTCTTGTTGTTCACCCCGCGCTCGTCCTCTTGAACGACCTCTTGCTCGACCAGACATAGTGTCACGTCACCATACAATGTCTCTGGAAAAACAGATTCAGAAGATGAAGATTGAGATCATACCAAAACCATGGCCTGAAAGAAAATTCTGAACTTCCATGTATAGAACAGCAATTGCCTTTCAGCAGGAACAGCTGAATGCGACGTTACACCTTAATTCTCTGTCTCTTCTCTCACGCGGCAGGCACAGACAGACCTTGAAGTGTACATGTAGAACAGTTCACCCTTTAGCAGGCACATTCACACCCTGAACTATACGTATAGAACAGCTTGCCCTTTGGCAGAGACATTCACACCCTGAACTGTAGGAATAGAACAGCTTGCCCTTTGGCAGGCAAAGTCACACCTTGAACTGTACATACAGAAAAGTTCGCCCTTCGGCAGACACATTCGCACCCTGAACTGTAGGTAGAGAACAGCTTGCCCTTCGACAGGCACATTCACTCCCTGAACAACACATGGAATAGCTTGCTCTTTGACAGATACATTCAACTCCTGAAATACACATAGAACAGCTTGCCCTTTGACAGGCACATTTAATCCCTGAAACACACATAGAACAGCTTGCCCTTTCTCCTGAAATACACATAGAACAGCTTGCCCTTTGACAGGCACATTCAATCCCTGAAACACACATAGAACAGCTTGCCCTTTGATAGGCACATTCCATCCCTGAACTACACATAGAACAGCTTGCCCTTTGACAGGCACATTCAATCCCTGAACTACAGATAGAACAGCTGGCTCTTTGACAGGCACATTCACGCCCTGAACTATGAATAGAACAGCTTGCCCTCTGACAGTCACATTCACTCCCTGAACTACACATGAAACAGCTTGCACTTTGACAGGCATATTCACGCCCTGAACTAGGCATAGAACAGCTTGCCCTTTTGACAAGCACATTCACTCACTGAACTACACATAGAACAGCTTGCCCTTCAACAGGCACATCCACATCCTGAACTACACATTGAACAGCTTGCCCTTTGGCAGGCACATCCGCACCCTGAACCAGGCATAGAACAGCTTGCCCTTTGACGGGCACATCCGCACCCTGAACTGCTTGCTCTTTGACTGTACATTCACTCCCTGAACCACACAAAGAACAGCTTGCTCTTTGACAGGCACATTCACTCCCTGAACTACACATGAAACAGCTTGCACTTTGACAGGCACATTCACACCCTGAACTAAGAATAGCACAGCTTGCCCTTTGACACTCACATTCACTCCTTGAAGTACACAAAGAACAGCTTGCCCTTTGACAGGCACATTCACTCCCTGAACTAGGCATAGAACAGCTTGCCCTTTGACAGGCACATTCACTCCTTGAACTACACATAGAACAGCTTGCTCTTTGACAGGCACATTCACTCCCTGGACTACACATAGAACAGCTTGCCCTTTGACAGGCACATTCATGCCCTGAACTAAGAATAGAACAGCTTGCCCTCTTACAGTCACATTCACTCCTTGAACTATACATAAAACAGCTTGCCCTTTGGCAGGCACATTCACTCCCTGAACTAGGCATAGAACAGCTTGCCCTTTGACAGGCACATTCACTCCTTGAACTACACATAGAACAGCTTGCCCTTTGACAGGCACATTCACTCCCTGGACTACACATAGAACAGCTTGCCCTTTGTCAGGCACATTATGCCCTGAACTATGAATAGAACAGCTTGCCCTCTGACAGTCACATTCACTCCCTGAACTATACATAAAACAGCTTGCCCTTTGACAGGCACAGGCACATCCACGTCCTGAACTAGGCATAGAACAGCTTTTCCTTTGGCAGGCACATTCCCTCCCTGAACTAGGCATAGAACAACTTGCCCTATGACCGACACATTCACTCCCTGAACTACACACAGAACAGCTTGTCAATTGGCAGGCACATCCACGTCCTAAACTAGGCAGAGAACAGCGCAAAATTACTGCTTATTACTGCTGTGACGAACAATGAAAATATTACCATTCCTGCTGACACACATGTAGTTTCCTGATTTGCATATATAATTTCATATATAAAACAGTTTCAGAAAGATCCTATATTTCTCAGATGAGAAAAAATACAATAAAACGTTTTGATTAGTGGCCTTTTTGGTGGGTACATGTGTAAGTAGGGTTTTCTCAAGGAGAAATTAGGGAGGCTGCCCATTTATCAGGTGTGGTGGACATTTGCATAAAAAATGTGATAGAAATTTCCCGAGTTAGTCAGTTGTGTGTGAACATAATTTTTTGTGTATGCACTTTTAAAATCCAGGTTTTTCCCTACAAAATTCGAGCTCTAATTCATTGCTACAGTATTGTTTGTCAAAATTATGACATTGCATGTATATGTCTGTGAATAGCAAATTTATTAAATATTCAATTTGAATTAATGATTTGAACATTTATCAATGTCCAAATAAAAACTAAATATGACACGATGTTGATTTTGTCTATTTTTCTACATTTGTTGTCTGCCCCTGCAGAGTTTAAGCTCCTTTATCAGGTTGGGTTGAATACCTAAGTTGGTGTACAGTACCGCATTTGAGGTAAATTGCTGTATCCCAATCACAGTATTAGGCTATATATCAGTTTGTATTTTCGAAACCTTATGCAGTAATTCAGACATCTGTACCATGGAGGGCATGAATCAGTTCACAACATATTTCCAGAATTTTGAATCTCTTTAATTGAAATATTTAATCTCTCTTAGCACTCAAATAAAGACTGCATATGACGACATGCCTGTGAACATGTGTAAATTTTAGGGATGTAGATACAGAACAGTGGCTAGTTTACAAATTAAATTCAACTGTCAGACACATCACACATTCTGCTAGCATGTCAGTAGTCGGTGTCAATTATAATAATTTGCTGAAAAATGACCAAGATCGTCAAGATATGTGATAAACTGATCCATACTCTCTGGGGTCCTGAATTAATTACTGCACAAATGCCAAAACTAAAATTTACGTAGACCTACACCTTAAGCTTGATTGGGGTATATAGCAATATACCTCAAATGAGGCACTGTACCCAAACTTTGGTATAGTACCGCATCCGAGGTATTCAACCAAACCTGTTCATCGCATGGCTTCAACACTGCATTTTTATCTCCAATTTCTGCCGAAATATGTGCACACTGCACAGTTTCTATTGAAAAGCAGTGCTCCAGATAATTGAGGAGTCTATTACATACACTGATCCATATAATCATAACAATTACTCACTACATACTTATATCTAATTTACAGAATGACTATTGTAATTCTGTGAGGGAATCTAGTGCACCCATCACCTGGGTAGCCATCATTCCAGATATATCCTGTGACACAAATCAGTTGTCATCAACTTATGCTTTTGCATTGGGATCCTGGCCTGTGCTTTATTCAAAAGCTACTGCGATTGGTTCACATGGAGCTTGCTGCGTGCTCATCCCAATGAATTTGAGCTGCATGAGTGCGAGGTAGCATCATTTGCATCTCAATGATATGTGAACCTGCATAAATATACATGTCAACTACAATATGGGACTAATATGGTAAGCCTATGGTACTTGTAAGTAATAGTCTGGTAATCATAGGGTAATACTCTGGAATTGGAACATATGGTATTGATAGAGTAAATTATACATCATAGGATTTCTGGGAATAAAACAGAGAAGGGGTCCTAAAGTTCACACATATGGCTTATCAAGTTCCAGTCAAGGGCTTGATCCAGTGGCTGAAATTCTATCCCCCAGTCATCTACAGGGAAGGCTAATCTTTAAGCTGTATGCCAAAATATTACCAGGCGGGCAGGAAAGTTAATAATGTTAGAAGTCTCCAAAAACACTTCCAGCAACTACATACATGTATGATTTTGTTCATTTTCATTTGGATATTCCTAAAATCTGGCAATGAGCTATAATTTTATTTCATTTGGATATTCCTAAAATCTGGCAATAGGTTTTATATCTGGATCTGTGAAAATAGTTTTAAAGATTACACAGATCTGTTAACTAAACAACTAATTGTTTGCTTTCACAACAAACTGTAATAGTGCCAAATGGTTATATTACAACTCTACACAGTGGAGAATTACATTGTGAAGAAATAAACCAGAGTGACAGAGAGAAAGAATTTAAAGAGCTGATCTCACAGGACTAATCAACAAATGATAATTTCCAATCAATTTCCAGATATTCATTTATATGATAATTAACATTTATGCAATACAGGTAATGGATATTCAGAGATTGGGGTAGCTGAACTTACTCTCACCTGAATTTAAATGTATGGAGACTGGTTTGTACACTTGTGTTCAGTGATATGCTGGCAGGGAAAGAGGCTGACCAGGCCAATGTTTTTGGTTCGGAAATCCCTCCTTTCAGACTAGGAGCACCCTATAGCTTGTAAGAATGGACTCGGCGCTCAAGAATCGACAGTTACTCGTGCTTTCTCCACTACGTAACCCCGCCGCTTACTTGGGTGGTCGAGATCCAATGCTGTGCAGGCTGTGCAAGTAGTCACACATAAGGCCATTCAAAATATTATTTACGTCTACCGTAACTCGACCGACCCGAAAAAAAATGTAGCTGCGCAAAAAAAAATTGTCCGGCATATTTTTTTTATGTTTTCGAGAAACCTGTCAAAATGTCTATTTCTAGGGGAATAACTCCTCGCACATTCCGTAAGGGGAGTTTACTCTGTCGCTGGTGGCGCTGCAGGTGAAGACCATCAAAATGGCTGACATGGACGTTGTTGTGTCAGTGTCTGTCATTTTAAACAGGGATTTTGTGATAAAACACAAACTAAAACGTTTTTGCTCATCGAAAACGTACGAGATGTTCTAGCTCGTGTGTCTGATGTATCCGACAGCACCAATTTGATTTGTATCAAGGCATGTCGCCTGGACTCGTCGCGAGCATTTGGAATTGAATGCGACCCTGACAATGATCTGAACATGATAATTATGTGCTTTGACAAAGACATTCGTTGTCTGGTTTTTGAATTGAAGCAAGAACGGGCTTTGGCTAATTAGCCAACATGCAATTGAATGAATATTAATCGCAACTGTCTAGAAGCCACAAAGCATGTGTAATTATGATGCATAAAAACTTTAGACGGGACCTGTACATGCAGCACAAACTGGCTGAACACATCTATCACAAGTTACTGAAAACATTCACGGGGAAAAAAAGGCAAAAAAAAAATTCCCTACCTACCTGCCTTTTTCAAACTGCGTTACAGTAAACACATTCTTTTTTAGAATGGCCTATGTAACTCAGTGCCACGACTGAGTTGCACATCCTATTAATACATACCATAGGAAACGTGGCAATGCTGCAGGCCTATGATAGTAAGAAATATGGAGGAAGGAAACAAGGAGTCCGGCAAAATTGCCGAATAACCACTACTAAAGCAATTTTGCCATCGCAAATTCACCCAAGCCTTCCTAATATATTACTTAGTGCTCACGAACAGTTGTTCCGATCATATCTCGTTCTCATTATTAGAAAGGCCAAGGGTGAATTTTTTGATGGAAAAATTGCTTTATTAGTGATTATTCGGCCGTTTTGCTGGACTCCTGCCTTGTTTCCTGCCTTTCCATATTTCTTTTTTTTTCTTTTTTTCTTTTTATTCAGTCCATATCAGTATTCACATCAGTCAACATTGTTGCAGTGATAACATAGCATTTTACATGCAGCTTTCAACATTTTTAGATGGAATAAAAAATAAATGAGTGTATCCATACATACAGTATTTCGAATAATGTTATTAGATTCTTAATTATTACAGTCTGCACGGTCAGGTAAGAATGAACAGTTCCAGACTTGATGTCCCGAGGATCTGTTGTCATACATAGTACTTATCAGCACCAATTTACAGCTATGCTGAATCGGATGAATACATGTATTGACTAAAATGACTTATAAATAAAGAGACATTATATCAGAATATGCCACTTGTTCCATTTTTCATTGAACTTATCAACATTATTTAATAATTTAGCATTCACCTGTTCAGCCAAATAGTACTTTTTCAAATCCGCTTTTAGACAGTCCAGCATTGGTAATGCACATCGAAATTTATCAGCAATGAAATCAAATTTACAACTTCCAGATTTTTACCAATAAAGCCGAGAATAATTGTACGAGGTGAATAACATATTTCTATTCCAGTAATACGAACAACCCAATCGTTCACCTTCTTCCGAAATATAATAGATGTTGGGCACTCAACTAACAAATGGTTAATACTCTCTACATCATTCTTGCAGAAAAAACATATATTGCTATCAGTCAAGTTCATCTTGAAAAGCAAACCTCTACAGGTCAGCGACCGAGACAATATCCTATACCTGAACCACCAAAGTTTAGTATCTGGACTAATTGTTTTGCTTAATGTAAATATTTTTGACCACTGGATATCATTTGCTTTTACACCTAGCTCCAATTCCCAAGATTTTACAAACTTAATAGTGAATGGGAAATCTTTTTTGAATACGGAATTATAGATTGCACACCCTTTCTCTACTGACAATATAACTTTCAGGGAGAAAGGAGGAAAAGGGCCATAATAACCTTTATGAACTTTGCTTTTCAGATTTACACGTCTCATGTAATATAATATACTGGTTCGTAAACAATAGAATGCTAAGCGCTGTATATTAATACTAAAGACATCACATAGATTATTATATGACCGGAAAACTCCGCTTTCATCAAACAAATCTGACACAAACATTATACCCTTAGAGTACCAGTCCTTATAAAAGACAGTTTCTCCACCAATAAGGATATTCTCATTATACCATAATGGCTGTGAAAATACATCAGATATATTTTCCACACGTAAATTCTGCACGAAACTCCTTTCCATATTTCTTACTATCATAGGCCTGCAGCATTGTCACATGTTTCCTTAGCCTTATAAGACACCAAGCAGAAGCCTTGGCGTCTTATCTCGGTAGTTGAAAGCGAAAAAAAAAAAAACCGTCTTCCAAAATCCTTACTTTCAAAACTCTTACACTCCCCTGAATATATCATTTCTGTTCTATGATCACCTAACTGTGAGTGGATGGTGTCACTGAGGTGTTTATATGCCTTAATGTGCAAAGCACAAGAACGGAAACATTTTCTCAACAATTTCTATGGCCTCTTCAATTTTCAATCACTGCCATGTTTGTGTAATGCACGTGTGTCGAACAAAACATGTTTCCAAAAGCATGCCCATCATGTGTAGCCATGTGCTTTTAGAAACGGATGTTGTTTTGTTCGACACATGCAACCACACGTCTAAATCTGTCATTTTTAATAGGCTTCTGACCATTCACCAGATGCATATGTGGTATGAATTTATAATACCTGACTATTATCGTTCTTGAAATATCGTGTACACAGACGGACAGACAGACACACAGATGGACAGACAGACGACGCTGACAACGACAATACCCTTCGGGCAAAATTTGGGGTAATAAATTAACTATTCCACATATGTTGAAAACTTTTCACATATGTCAAAAAAGGTTTCAACATATGTATAAAACTTTTACACATAGGCCTATGTGAAATAAATCCGCACTTTTAGACATATGTTGAAAAGTGTTACACATATGTTGAAAACTTTTTGACATATGAGCAAAAGTTTTCAACATATGTGGAATAATTAACCGATTTAATACTGAAATGGCCTGCCATATGGTACAGACATCAGTGCCATATGGTACAGACATCAGTGCCATATATGGTACAGACATCAGTACCGTCCTTCTTTGCCAAACATGACATAAAACTGAAAAAGTTCAATTGAATACTGCATAACGGGTTGTAAACCTGTCAAATATACTGCAATGCATCAGGCTCATTCCTGCAGCGCAAGTACACGTAAATAGCACCAAGTCATATCTTCCCATCACGTTCAAATGTTAAAATTCACCGAGCAGACGTTGCAAATCTCGTTCCGCTTTTGCCTGTTTGCTGGGCAGGTTCCGCTACTGAGTTTATGAAGACCCCAATTTTCAACACTCTCGCAGTCACGTCCTTTCCCGTGAAGTCTGCATTCGTTACTATAGAGGAGAGATGTGTCGAAGTAACAATAGTATTTACATTTTTCTCGTCTTGTGAACTCAAAAGGGTCTGAACGCTGATCTTTCTCACGGTAGCTCAGTGGCTGCTGAGGACGGTCTCCATCACTGGGGCCGTGGGGGTGCACTCCACACTTGCAACGGTTTCGACAAGTGATTTTATAATAAGGAAGGTCGCCCGACTTTGAGAGCATAGTAATTTTTCTTACCTTTCTACTAACTGATATCTATAGTATCACCCTGCTGGACGTAACCATTTCTCCAAACGAGGATATAACAATTGCTTGTTGATCCCACCCACTCGCCACTACAGAGTTAATCCATTTGCGTACACTTCGCCCGTATAGATGACCGAGATGGTTAGGGTGCATTCCACACCTAAATGATGTGCGGCTAAAAGCAGGCATGGGTTCGGATCTTCGGCTTTAAATAGATGTAAAATCTTTAACAAAAACCCTGTAAAAGTATATATTTTCTAAATGGGCACACTCGTGCCATTATTTCAGGAGACTTGTGAGCTATTGTAACTGAAAAGGAAAGACGTCCAATCCTCCTTAAACCTTCTTCAACTTTTCTGAAAAACTCCATAAAATATAGGAAAATGTGTCAAATTCTACCCGCAACCCAGAGAAAACGTATGAAATGATTTTCTTATGTATGTTAAAGTGTTTCCCGTCCAAGGGACAATTTAAAATGGCGAAAAAAACAGGGGGTCGACCTACTCGTTTTTTGTAAAATTTTATCGCCATAAAGGAATCATCATTTTCGCTTCCCGAAAAAGTGCGGATTTTGGCCCGCCAGATATTCAATTCCGGACACGATTAACTCTGTAGTGGCGAGTGGGTGTGATCGACAAGCAATTGTTACAGCCTCGTTTGGAGAAATGGTACGTCCAGCATGATGATACTATAGATATCAGTTAGTATAAAGGTAAGAAGATTTACCATGCTGTCAAACTCGGGCGACCTTCCTTATTATAAAATTAGGAGGGGCCATTTGTACGAAACCGTGGCCCAGTGTGGAGTGCACCCTTACAGGTTGAGAGTTAATCGTGTCCGGAATTGAATATCTGGCGGGCCAAAATCCGCACTTTTTCCGGAAGCGAAAATGATTATTCCTTTATGGCGATAAAATTTTACAAAAAAAAACGAGTAGGTCGACCCCCTGTTTTTTTTTGTTTTTTTTTTTTCGCCATTTTAAATTGTCCATTGGACGGTAAACACTTTAACATACATAAAAAGAAAATCATTTCATACGTTTTCTCTGGGTTGCGGGTAGAATTTGACACATTTTCATATATTTTATGGAGTTTTTCAGAAAAGTTGAAGAAGGTATAAGGAGGATTGCATGTCTTTCCTTTTCAATTTCAATAGCTCACAAGTCTCCTGAATAATGGCACGAGTGTGCCCATTTAGAAAATATATACTTTTACAGGATTTTTGTTGAAGATTTTACATCTATTTATGGCCGAAGATCCGAACCGGGGCAGTGCCTGTTTTTAGCCGCACATCATTTAGGTGTGGAATGCACCCTTAATGTAGGCTCCATTGCGCGGTTATAATACACGAGTAGACCAAATATTGTATGTCCTCCTACACTACACTCGTTAAAATCGCTTATTCGGACATTATAATGACTTGATATGGAACGGGATCATAAAAATCATTTATCTCAGTCAGAAATGTTTCGATTTTAAGTTGATTGGCTGCAGTACAACTTGTTTACTGGGGGCTGTAAGGCAATCAGCCTGCTATGTTTTAAAGTAACTTGATCAAGTCACCATCAAAACACAACACACTGATTGGGCTTGATAAATTTATCTGCTAAAACTACAAACACAATTTATGTACAAGCAAGATGGCAATATAGCTGTAGCATGAGCAATTAGCTTATATAATGCGAAGGCAATAAGGCACAGCAAACCTGGCAGCAACAAATGCATACTACATGGGATGATAACATTGGCCTTGCAAATATGCTATTTGGACCTATACAGAATTACCTCCCCTTGGTTAGGCATATATGTTACGATTAGTGACCTGTATGTCCTATTATTGTAAATGTGAATGTCAAAGTGATTAATTTTCAATACGGATCACACCAACATCCCGATCTAAAGTGAATTTGAGCGTATTATTCTGATTTTGTCCCTTTTATCTCGAAGTTTGTACTCCCACCCCCGATCTTTTGGAAAAGTCTGAATGAAAAATTATTGAACAGAACTCGAATTTCTATGATGGCCGATAGGGTCCATCGCTGCGTGCGTTTATTTTGTGGCATGCGAAGGGGCGAAGGGGCTATGCGAAGGGGCGAAGGGGCTATGCGAAGGGGCGAAGGCGCGATGCGATGCAAAAATAGCGATGCGAAGCGGCTATGCGAAGGGGCGAAGGGGCTATGCGAAGGGGCGAAGGCGCGATGCGAAGGAGCGAAGGCGCGATGCGAAGGGGCGAAGGCGCGATGCGATGCAAAAATAGCGGCTATGCGAAGGGGCGAAGGGGCTATGCGAAGGGGCGAAGGGGCTATGCGAAGGGACGAAGGGGCTATGCGAAGGGGCGAAGGGGCTATGCGAAGGGGCGAAGGGGCGAAGGGGCGATGGAGCGATGGAGCGAAGGGGCGATGGAGCGATGGCGCGATGGAGCGAAGGGGCGATGGAGCGAAGGGGCGATGGGGCGAAGGGGCGATGGAGCGAAGGGGCGATGGAGCGAAGGGGCGATGGAGCGAAGGGGCGATGTGACGTCACTGACCTGGATTTGCGCATGTTTGAATGACAACGAGGGTTATTTGGTCCGTGTAACACTTGACAATTCAGCTTTTCATCTTGCAAAATTGAAAGTAGAAAGATGGAAAGCTCTACATCGCTCCCGTGTTCGAGCTTTCCATCTCGCAAAATTGAAAGTAGAAAGATCGATAGCTCAACATCGCTCCCGTATTCCAGCTTTCCAAAATGAGTTTATGTCATGTAGAAATACGAGAGCGATACTTTATTAAAATTGATCTGGTTTCTCCAAACTTACAACATTTGCATTTACGACAAATGTATGCGTGCACCTTGCACAGTTCAATTTTCGTGTTTTTTTTTTGGTTTCGCAAAATCAAAAATTGAAATTTGATCGTCAATGAGATACAAAAACAAAAAACGAAAATTGAAATTTGTCAGTCAATTTTCAATTTTCGTTTATGTTTGTTTTTTGATTGTTTGTTTGTTCGTTTATTCACCAGATAAAAAACATATGTACAGTAAAGTTGAAATTTATACACATACATCATGGAAATCTGTCGGCATGAAAACCCCAAAGGGCTTGTAATGTCCCAAGTAATATAAAAATGAATATTTAAAGACAGATTTATACTGGATTTAGATAAACAAGACTGGGTGAAGATTAAGTATAAATTCGGTGAATAAACAGAAATCATAAATGAACGATGTGCATTTGTTTGCCATCATATTCCTGGGTCGGTGAGAGCCTTATACATTAAGTAAATATTCTTTCAGTTTTGATTTGAATAGTGATATGGATTGACATGACTTTAAGGCTGACGGCATCTTGTTCCATTCTTTTGGAGCAATTCTTTTGGAGCAATGATTTTAGGAGTATGTAAAGAAAGATTTGTCCGATAGAAAGGTGGATATAAATTATACAAATGACCACGCGTAGGGTAGGCGTGTACCTGGAACTGTCTCGTAAAATAATTTTGAAATCGAACTGGAAACAAACTCGAATTTATGAAGAAATTTATGGGCAAACTGGAGAGTAATCATGAGGTAAAGGTTCAGTTCTGACAATCTCAGGATCTTGTAGGAGGCAAACAAAGGCGCAGTGTGCTCAAGTCTAGAGCTCAGTGAAATAATTCTGACGACTCTCTTCTGCAGTCAAACAAGTGTATGAAGATGACTCGGATAAGTATTAGACCATACCACATTGCAATAGGATATATATGGATAAATCAAAGAATAATAAAGAATTTTGCTTCACGCAAAAATGAAAATCAAATATTGAAAATTGCCTCGATTTGTCCGTTTTTCGTTTTTTGATTTTAACTTCGACTTATCCATGCTAAGTTCGCACGTGGAAGGGTTATGATGTAACTTCCGTTACGACGAGTAGAATAGAAAACGCAAATCGTGTCGTATAAGAGAT
Organism: Hanleya hanleyi; assembly: GCA_036873755.1. Classification (NCBI taxonomy): domain Eukaryota; kingdom Metazoa; phylum Mollusca; class Polyplacophora; order Lepidopleurida; family Hanleyidae; genus Hanleya; species Hanleya hanleyi. The sequence goes on along the minus strand of JAVTVY010039813.1, from coordinate 1,834 downwards.
GTGGAGCGTGAGAGGCATGTGACCCACCAGGCCATCCTCGGGAGACTATGAGGCGCCGTTTGTGACAATATTGTCAACGACAAATATATAGAGTTAAAACCAAAATATAAAGTCGCCGTTTGTGACAATATTGTCAACGACAAATATATAGAGTTAAAACCAAAATATGAAGTCGCCGTTTGTGACAATATTGTCAACGACAAATATATAGAGGTGAAACCAAAATATAAAGTCGCCGTTTGTGACAATATTGTCAAACACAAATATATAGTTAAAACCTTTGTAAATATATATAAAACGATATAAATAGGGCCTATATATAAAGTTATTTTTTTTAAATTTTTATAAATATTTTTTGAACATAAATAACGATAGGAAGTTAAGACGTTAAATTTAACGTAAATATAAAGTACACGAACTTGTAAAGTGTACATGTAAACCGGATATGCCCAAAGGAAGCTGCGCAATCGATGTGCGCGCGAGTAATACTGGTTAATCAAAACTGCAACTGGGTTCTGAAGCGAAACTATGACAGCGGTGAAAGCCACTCGCATGTCACAGATGTGTCGAATCAAACAATAAGATCACGTACCTGAACATATATCAGTTCACTGCCATAGTGATTTAGTAAAGGCCTATTCCAATTTTCAACAATTACTGTTATCATTTACAATCGTACTTCAGAGTTATCACATCAATTAGATATAAATACATCTACTTATAAATCACCATAAGGTATCCTAGCCTGCAGCCAATATCACGGCCTGTCCCTTTGATGTTCAATCTGCGATTCCGTCGGCCAAGTCGCTGGTTGCTATTTGCCGCATAGAAACATCAACAGAAGTTGAAATAAAACATGAAAATAACGATATATTAATTATGCGCAACACAAATATTAGGCAATTTGAAATTATATATGAGCATATTTCATTGACTAGAATATGACCATTCTTAGCCTAGTTACAGCATTTGGAATTATATTGTCGTTTTGTATCATTTATCGTTTTTCGATAATTTCCGCATTTCCAAACAAGACAAAAATTAGCAGGGAATTTGGTATAAGTACAGCGAATGTGGAAACTAATGGCTCATGAGGAACCGGTTGCACAATGCTTGTATCCTCAAACGTACCGTTCTCAAATTATGAAAGAACAATGGCACCTACTGTGGGAACCACCAGTGTGGATTGTACTGTTCACCGTTCCTCGTTTTCATTAACGAGATCATTTATTATAGCATGATACGCTTATTTGATCTCAAACTTTTTAGGTTTTAAGTTAGTATAACGTAATTTGAATAAAATGAACTGTTGATATTCGTAAGCGGTAATTACTGGGTTCAATCCCTGGCCGGGTCATACCAAAGACTTGAAACTTGTTGCTTTCTCGCTCACGCTCAGTATTGAGAGGATAGAACAAGGACTGGTTCGCTCGGTGTCAGTATAACGTGACTGAGTGGGGTGTCATGTCTGCCTACGGCATGATATTTCGGTGGGACAGCAGTATAAAATGTCAACATTAGATCTGCTCTGTTACAAGTAGGTATACCTCCGCCCCTTCCACTCCCCTCCCTTCCCTTCCCCGTCGTGATATAACTGAAAAAATGTTGAAAGCGACGTTAAACCCTATTCACTCACTCGTCACCGTATATAATAGGGTTAACACCGATGCCCATCAAGAACCCATCGGGCCAGAAGTGCTCTTCAATACACACGTATTGAAGATCAATTAGCGATTAGCACGCAGGGGTAAAACGGCTTCGACTGATTCCTCAGTTACTAGTAACAGCTTCGAGGCAGCGCAAAAGTGAAAAAGGCCAATGTAGTGTTCCTCAT